>CAUYPK010148398.1:0-98575 GCA_963574355.1 Loris lydekkerianus | reverse complement strand
GCAAATGGCTCAGTGGGTGCTTGTCATTGCCTCCCTCCCTCCCGCCCTCCCTCCCTCCCTCCCTCCCTCCCTTCTTTCTTTCTTTCTTTCTTTCTTTCTTTCTTTCTTTCTTTCTTTCTGACATAGTTTTACTTTGTTGCCCTCCGTAGAGTGCTGTGGAATCAGACCTCACAGCAACCTCAAACTCTTGGGCTCAAGCCATCCTCTTGCTTCAGCCTCCCCAGCAGCTGGGATTACAGGTGCCTGCCATAATGCCTGGCTAGTTTCTATATTTTTAGTAGGGATGAGGTCTTACTCTTGCTCAGGCTGGTCTGGAACTCCCGAGCTCCACCTGCCTGGGTCTCCCAGAGTGCTGGGATTACAGATGTGAGCCATCGCCCCCTGTGGCACTGTTCATTTTAGCAGATTGGATGGGTTCATCCTTGAGGCTGGGCATGAACCTTGGTTGCTCAGTTTAAGGAATTTTAGGTTTGGCACCTGGGCTCTCAGCATAGTCCTGTCCTCCCTTGACCCAAGCTGTGGGCCAGCATCCCTGGAACCATAAAATGGGTGCGGCCTGGCCTTGTCTTGCTTACTTCCAAGGTTCATGGACCTAACATGTGTGGCTGTCACCTGTGCCTGTGGTGTCACTTTCCCTTCATCAGAGGCAGCACCTGGAGCCTGCGCCTGTTGCTGATGGCACGTGTGGATCAGTGCTCATGGTCACTGAGCTGGCCTGTGTCCCAGAACTGCTCAGGGCCCATAGTGGCAGTGAAAGCTGCTGTTGCTGCTGCCTGCTAGGCAAGGAGTGGAGGTCAGGTCATTGCTGGAGGGGGCAGAGTGCAGAGGCTGGAGGCCCCGTCTGCAATGTTGGGGATTCAGGCCAAGCCTCCCACCTGCCCTGCTGCTTGTCCCATAGTTGTTTGCTTGTTTAAGACCAGGTGTGGCGGCCGCGGTGCTCTTGGGCACTACTCACCGAATCTTGCCTCCCTGTGTGCTTGGGACAGGTGCCTGCAGAGTAGAAAAACTGCTGGAGCTGGGAAAACCGCTCTGCACGACACTGCAAGGTGCCCTCTGGTATCAGGCTACCCTCAGGGGCGGGATGGTGGTGGTGAGGCAGAGGGAGCAGCCAGCACCCTGCAGCTCTTAATGGAAGAGGCCATCTTTTTATGGGAACATGCTGCCCAGTTTGGTGGTCACTCTGCCCAGCTGGGAGCAGGCCATCATGCTGCATCAAAGTATCCAGCAGCTCTGTGCACGTTACCTCCAAAATTTCCCTTGGCTGCCTCCTGACCGAGCTGCCTGTTTGATCCCTGTGTCCGTGGTTGGACCTGGGTGCTTAGAGGGCCCGAGTGCCTTGCACAGGGCCAATGGAACTCTGGCCACACCTGCCCCTCTAGAACTCCCCCTCCAGACCCACATCTGTGGCTCTATGTAGAGAGAGCCTGTGCAGCAGAGCTGTACCCCATCCTGCCCTGGAGCCCTGGGATACTTGGATGACCCCAGGCCCCACATTCTTCCCTGCCACTGCAGAGGTTGGCTCTTGGTGGAACCTGTGCCCCTACCTGTTTGGACATCAGCACACGCAGTGTGGGTGCTGGGCTGCAGAGCCCCTTCTCCCTGGGCTACACCCCCAACAGCCTCCCTGGCAGCCTTTCTCCTTTCTCCCTTGGCCAGACCGGCCCTGCCCCACATAGCCCTGAATTAGCCCAAACAGGAAAACAATTGGGCCCTCATCGCTGAACAGCCCTGCTGTTTAAAGAGAGGAGAGTGGGACAGGCTTGTCCCATAACCTGCAAAGGCTCACCACGGGGCCTTATCTTGGATGCTGAAGGGCGGCCTTGTGGCTGGTAGAGGCCCTACTGATGACAGAGCCCTTGTAACCCCCAAGGTCAGGACAGACGTCCCAGGCTGGCAGAGGCCCTGCATGAGGGCTAGATGGTGGTCTGAGCACCCAAACTCCCTAGTGGCTAGGAACATGCTGGCCAGCTGGAAATCAGGGAGCAGAGTCCCGGGACAGGTGAGGCCCAGATGGGCAGGGGCAAGGGCTTAGCTTTTCCTTACTTACTGTGTGAATGGTCTTGCTTCCTAGCTCTGTGCTGATCAGGGTTGAGTGAGAGTGAGCTGAGTGAGCAGGCCTAACCCTGCTCTAACCCTGAGGTACCAGGGCCCAAATGGCCACCCTTTAGGAGGACTGGAAGAAAAACACGCTACAGAATTCACCCGAGTTTTTGCACTTCTGGGCTTTGATGGCAAAGAGGCACAGGACACTGTCTCAGGAATCCATCTGCCTGTAACATGTGAGGCCAAGGCGGAGGCTGTGGCTGTGGTTTGGGAGGAAGGTTCCCTTAGCTGGGGGCTCTCCCTGGTCCCTTTTCCTGGAAAAGCTGATTTAGTGTTCACTGGGGCACATCATAGCAGGGGTGGTCTCTGGGTGGCTGGAAGCACTCATATGTCTCTTTTATTTATTTAAAATGCATTTATCTCTGTTCTCCATCTGGCAGCCACCTGTGCTGCGCCTGCTGCCTTGCGGGTGTGGCCCTGGTGGGTGCGCCCACACGGGGCTGTAGGGGGCTGGTGCAGCCATGCAGGGCCAGGTGGGGCGTGGGTGGGACCTGTGGGACTTGCTTTGAATAAAGCCCCAGGTGTGGCTGATGTTCAGATCTTTGATGACACACAGGCCTGGGGTTGCCTCCTCTTGCTGGGTGCCAGGCGTGGACGGGCAGGGCAGGCACCCCTTCTAGTATTGCCCAAGAGAGTGAAAGTGGGAGCCAGGCGCTGTGCTGCCCCAAGGGCTGGGGGAGGGGCCAGAACATTCCAAAGCTCTGCCCGCGCATCTGGAGCTCTAGCTGTAGAAACCTAAGAAAGGGGCAGAGGCACCGGAAGGCTGGGATTGCTGAAGGCAGGTCCTCAGACTAGAATTTACATAGGAATAGGGGCTGTGAATGGGGGTGCTTGTAATCCTTCCAAAATTGGGGTAAAATTTGCATCTCAATGACTCAGCCAGCCAAGATTCCCCCATGCAATGTGCTGGTCTCCTTGTGGTTTTCCAGGTCTCATTAACAGTCACTTGTATTTTTACCAACTAGCAATTCATAATATAATTACTACCTATGGCTACTATTGTCTTGAGTTTGGAGGGGGCAGATTTCTATCTTCCTGGTGCCTCGGAGGGTGTGTGGCCTCAGGCCCCTCCCTGCTGTGCCGCCCCCCCCCCACCAAACACACGTATCCTGCAGCCGTGGGCTCTGAGCTCTCAGGCCAGTGCTAACTCAGCTCTCAGACCGACAGACAGGTTTTGGACTTCCTAGCATTAAAAAATATATATTAATGACTTCCTAGCATTGGGAGACTTTACTTTAAAATCTTGTGTTTTTTCTAGAATGAAAGGAAATAAGGAATTGTGCTCACACCGGGGTACACTTCCAAAGGTACGGCTGCCCCTTGGACAGGGCCCCTGCTCTCTGTGGCTTGCCCAGCACCCCTGCACGTTCCCTTACTGGACTTGGAGGAGGCTTGGAAGCTCAATTCAAAAGTTCATGGCTGTACTGTGCCAGGGGTCTGCAGGAGGCTGATTGGTATCCCCCAAGACACTTCTCTTCTCATCACTAGAACCAGTATATATATTTTTGTTTTTTTTCCCCGTAAAAGGACTTTGCACATGTGATTAGGTTAAGTAATTTGAGATAGGAAGATCATCCTGGATTGTCCAACTGGGCTTGGATATTACACAGAGTTTCCTAGGAGAGCGAGGGAGGAGGGCAGAGCAGGGAAGGTGCTGCCCTGCTGGTGGAGGGAGAAACAACTTCTATTCTACCCTCTGCTTCTGTTTATAGGGCTTGCGGATTAAAGTGACAGAAGACAGAGTAACACAGAAAAGACCTATAGACTGATATTTTTACATGCACAAGTTGTCACAGAAAAGAAATGAAAACCCAGAGAGCAGTTAGTAGTTAGACTTGGGTTTATATACCATTTTAACAAACAGTGGTAAATTGTGCAGAAGTGACTAGACAAAGGAAAGGGGTTTAGGCCCCTAGGGGCTATAAATTATGGAAAGGTGCCTAGAAATAATATATGGTGAACCATGGTTGCTTAGGGAGACTTGTGAAGACTTAATTCCTTGTCATCTCCAGCCTTCCTGGTATGGGAGAGGGGAGCATCTTTACAAATGGAAATTTATGTCACATTTGTAGAGGAAATGTATGCCCTGCTTTTAGGCAGAGAGGGAGAGGGCAGAGAGCTCTTCTTGTGTTTGCTATTTCTTGGTTGCCTTTAGCTTAACATGTTCCTTATGCTAAAGTGGCATATTTGGGGAAGGAGCATATTCTGGTCCCATTCACTGGTTTGAAGGTGAAGGAAGGGACCACAGGCCTGAACACAGGCAGCCTAGGAGGTAGACCAGGCAAAGTCATAGATTCTCCCCACAGCCTCTGAAGGAGCATGGTGAATGCCTGGATGTAGCCCAGCACCCGGTGGGATGTCTGACCTCCAGAACAGTAAGGTAGTAAATGCTTGTTGTTTTAAGCCATTAAGTTTGTGGTAACTTTTTGCAGCAGCTACAGAAAATGACTCCTATAAGACATGTCTTATCTTTAAAGGAGCTTCACAGACACTTAGACAAGGCCAATGGAATCTTTACTGGACAGAAAAGAAAGTATAAATCTGGGGTGAAATTGCATGGTACAGATCAGGGGTATTCAAACTTTGGTGTGTGTGTGTGTCTCCTGGAGAACTTCTGAAAACTCACAGGTACTGTGGGGCTGAGAATGTGCCACCTGCTACTGTCCCAGACAAGCATGATGTGACACTGTCTGGACCACAGATGCTGTGTGGCTTTAGCATGGAGAGCAGCTTAGGAGGGCCTGGGAATACAGCCCACTCACAAAGAACAGGTAGGATTTGATGGCAGGAAGAAAAAGGAGGGTGTGTTTCTTGGGACAACCCTGGGGAGGGCTTCGCCCAGCTCCACTGAAAGGGAGCAGCCTTCAAAGGGGCAGGTGCAGTCAGAAAATGTTAGGCCAGGTTAGCCAAATGTGGAAGGGCCGCAGACCTGTCTTCCTTTGTTCAGCACCCCTCCTTGCCCTGGGGACCTTTCCAGGTTGTGTGTTTTCAAGTCTGGGCAAGGGTCACAGTCCCTGGGTGTGCAGAAAGGAGAGGGCAGTGTGAATGGTCTTCCTTAGAATTTCCTGGTTGGTGTGCCCAGAAAGTGGGGTGTCCCCAGGAGCACCAGGCTGTGCAGAGACCTCGCGGCCTTACCACTGGTGGTGCTGTCAAGGGTGGCCAGAAGTTCCATGCCCAGGTTGCTCAGGGTGGCACTGCTGGGCACAGGCGGGTTTTGCTTCTCTGGACCTCTGCTCTAAGAGAAAAGGGGGGCTGAGGGCCTTTGTCCACTGTCAGCTACTGGCTGCTGAGTCCTGAACCACATAACCTGTGCCCAGGCCCCAGGGGCACTGTGGCCTCTTGCTCACCATCAGTGCACCCCTGCCCCCATGCCCTGTCCTCGTCTCTCCAACCTCTCCCAGCCTCAGCTCTGCTGGGATCACTTACCCAGCAAGTGAGTGAACACTGGCCGTTCCTTGGGACTCAGGAGCTCAGCTCTTTCTTCTGGTATGTTTGAGGGGATTCAGCGTGTGAGCCCCCGCTGTAGTAGTGTGGCTTTCTAAGCTGTGCATTGTTGAGCTAGTGAAGCCTTTTGTTAGGCCAGTGGGTCTTTCCCTCTTTGTAGACGGGTGATTTGGCTTGTTCAGGGCACTTCCTAATGGTTGTCCCTTATCAGGTTGGGTCAGCGGAATGCTGTGTCTGTGGCCCTGGCAACTTGGATTTGGAAGGAGATTAGAGTGTAATCATTGATGCTTATGTATTAGAGTGTATGGATGGGAAGAAGGGTAATGTGAGAACAAGTGTGAAAGAAATGGTACCATTTCAGCCGAAGATAGTAATGATGCTGTTGGTGTACTTGCCCTCTGGGTGAAGGACTTGCCACACGCTTCCCTGGGACTTGTGCAGAGGAAGATCTCTCTTTCCAAACAGGTCAGGAGACCTCTGGGGTGAGGTCTCTTATCCCTGACCTACAGGCTGCAGGGCTGGAATGCAGTGTGGGTCTCCTCACCTCCTAATTTATTTCAGAGTTAGGTCAGGCTGGCATAACATAGGCATGCACACACCACACAGATCGCACACAGCACATATACATATACATGCGTGTATATACACCACACAGACTGCACCAGCACATATACATATACACGCATGCAAACACACCACACAGACCACACACAGCACATGCACATATACACACGTGCATACACACCACACAGACCACACAGCACATATACATATACATGTGTGCATACACACCACACAGACCGCACACAGCACATATACACGCGTGCATATACACCACACAGACCGCACACAGCAGCACATGCACATATACACACGTGCATACACACCACACAGATCGCACACAGCATATATACATATACACGCGTACATATACACCACACAGACTGCATACAGCACATATACACGCGTGCATACACACCACACAGACCGCACACAGCACATATACATATACACACGTGCATATACACCACACAGACCACACCCAGCACATACACATATACACACATGCATACACACCACACAGACCATCCGTGCATACATACCACACGTACAGCCCCCCAGACACACAGTCACACACACACACACACACACACACACACACAGGTGTCACACACACATTTGTGTTCTAGCTGATTGCAGATTCCTTCTGGAAGTCTACCTGGAGTTTGTGGCAGGCAGATCTTGATGGAGAGTGAGTCTTAGTTCACAAGGTGCCCAGCCCCCTTCTGCTGACATCCTCCCTTCTAGAAGTTTTCAAGAGCCTGGCTTGCCCCTCGATTGCGACCACTAGCTTCCTACCTTCCACTTGTTTTTCACACATGTGCTGGGGTCGAGGCAGCCCTGGATGGTGGAGCTGGGTGGATGGGCTGGGCTCAGCTGGCACCAGGTGACCAGGTGGCCTGTCGTATGTTACTGCTGGTTTGCGTAAGGTCCGGCTGGTCTTAGACCACGTACAGCCAGGGACAATGTCATGTGTGCGGTGCCCATCACTTGGTGCTCATGGGGTGGTCTATGTGCTGGCCAGCATGTCCTGCAGGCACGGCAGGTGTGTGAGGTTTGTATACAGATGCCTGCCCACATTCCCATGGGGTCTTGTGTGGCTTGTCATAATGTTCCCTGTCACATGTCCTGAGTTGGTGTGACCTGTGTATGCTGCAGAGCCAGGTGTGGTACACTGGCACCAAGAGCCTTTGAGAGACACGGCTCCAGGTGGCAGTGGCAGTCTGTCCGTTGGCTGCCCACAGTCACCAGAGACTTACAGCAGCCTGGGATCCAGCTGCACCCATACTTACGGGCAGGGCTGACACATAGCAGCACTCAGGCCCCACTGTCGGCGCTGAGTATGTGGTCCCCATGAGGGCTCTGGTCTTTACTTCTTGCCCAGGATATATGCTGGGCACTTGTCCAGTCCCAGAGCCAACCCCTACACCCCCAGCCACTGTGCACTCCTGATGGTGTTCCTTGCTCACTCTGTCCGCAAAACTCCAGTTTTCCCTTGTCCTCACCAACACCTGTCATTTTCTGTTTTTTTGGTTGTGGCCACCCCTTGACTGTGAGGTGTTTTTTGCTTTTTACCTTCATTTGGCCACCAAACATCATTTTCCAGCAGCACATAATCCACTCCTGCTCGGACCTGCAAGTACCCAGAGGGTGTGTTCCGCTGTACTGGTGGGGGGCAAGAAGGGGAGAGCCAGGGGTCTGAGTGCTGCATGCCCCCTGCATCCGGCTCTGGACAGCATTTGAGGCAGCCAGGATTGTCTTCAACTTTTGCCTTCTGTTAACAGCTTCTTGTCCTTAGATTTGGGCACTCAAGTCCCCCAGGGGTCCTGTCCAGCTTTCCAGGTGCGTGTGCCAGCCCACCAGAGCAGCACAGGACACCTGTGCTGCCACTGCCCAGTCAGGCCACTTGTCCACTGGTCCTCACTGCACCGTCCCCCAGCCCTGATGAAGCATTTGTGAAAAGTCCTTGTGCCGTTTGCACCTGCGTCCTCGTGCCAGGTTGTGGGTTCAAGTCTTTTGCTCCTCTAGACTATCAGCGTTGTGGGAGCAAGGGCAGTGGGGGTGTGGTTTGTCTGCCACCACTCTAGTGCCTGTCATGGGTCTGGACCAGGTAAGCCCTAGCAGGTTTTAGGGGGAGGGTGGATTGACTCGGAGGCCCCCACCACGCCGTGGGGCTGTGGCTCTGTGCTGTTTATGGACTCGATGGTTCATTGCTTCTGAGACCCAGTCCTCCAGGCGGCCACTGCTTGCGCGATTGCAGGGCACCTTTGATGTGACACTCTCCGAGAGAGAGCAGTCTGGTGATGGCCAGGCTGATTCACACCAGCTGCTAACTTTTTTACAATGTTCACTCCATCAGAGGATTCCTGAGCCATCCCAGGTGTCTGAAGCAGATGGTGGCTGTAGGTCTCTGCTGAGGAGGTGCTGTGGATGGCAGTTCCACGCCTGGCCATGGGCCTTGCTCCTGGGAAGCTGGCGGGGGTGAGTGGGGACTGGGTGCAAAGGGCCAGCTGGGGCCGTTGCTGTTGGCACCTGGGAAGGCAGCACCATTCCCCAGGTGGGCATGCTGCCAGCAGGGGAGCTCCCCTGTCCTGACGTTCGCAGACTGGCTGTGTGCGACCCCCATGGCCCACCCTGCCCTTCATACATCATTTCAGTCTCTGTACTTTGGAGTATGAGTTCAGGTCTTCTGTCAGGGATCATCTTGAGTGCAGACTGGGCAACAGGTCACTCTGGGAGTCGGCACTCCTGTGGTCAGGTGCTGTCCAGGTGAGCAGGTGCTGTCCCAGGGAAGACTCTTCACCTGCCTCAGCAGTTTCTCCAGGGAAATGTCATTGTAGAAAGGGCAAAATGCCAAACTTGAGACCTCTGATTATTAAGGCTGCTGCTCTTGGAAGGTTTAGGTGCAGCTGCAGGGTGGGGGCTACAATTTGATAACCCCAAGCCATTCTGCAGTAGGAAATTCTAATAATATTACTGCTAATATGAGTAGTTAACAGTTATCGTGTTGAGTGGTATAATAGATAAGCCAGGCACCGAGCAGTGGCAGAGGGCTCAGTAGCTAGTGAGGTGGGGAGGCGGGCTGCAGCACCCAGGCAGACCGTGACTCTCTGGGAAATAAATGGATGGGTGAGAACTTTGCAGGGCAGAGGAGTCCGTTAGAGGTTCGGGCAAGGTGAGGAACCAGAGATTGTGCAGATCTCAGTCCACAATCCAGACGACTGGCACAGGATCCAGAGGACCTGGGAGTGTGTCCCTGAGGATGATAGGAATGAGCTTGGGGATTCAGGGCCACCTTCCTATTTGCTGTGGGGTAACTGGGGTAAAACCATTAGAAAAGAAAATCTGGGGGAAACGGCTGTTGTTTGTAAGCAGCATAATTGATTGTAAGAATGATACTGAAAAATGCCTCCAGTAAAAAATTAGAACATATTTAAAAGGCCCCTAAAAGTCCATCTCCCAGAACTAAGCACTGCTGGCCTTTCTGGAGGCTGCTCCACCTGTGTGTGCAGGTGGTGTCCCAGCCATGACCTAGCAAGCTCACCTGCCAAAGCAGGAGGTGGAGAGCTGGGAGTCCCCCTCAGCCAGGCTCTTCCCCTGGCTGTGACTGTGCATGATTGTGGGGGTTTCGTTTCTTTTTGCATGAATAAGCTCGCCCTTAAGTGCTATTTTATCTTCTCTCTGCATTTAATAATACATTGTGTTTATGTGTACTTATCAATAACATCGACCTGCATGGTTAGCTCTGCCTACCTAGTGTGCTATATAGTATGATCATTTATTTAACCAGTTCCTAATGGGTGCACATTTGGAGGGTGGATTTTTACTGTTACTGCACTGTGGGATAAACATCTTGGGCTGACATCCTTTTGAGCTTATGGAATTGCTGAGCCGGTCAGACTCTCCATGCAGCAGAGGCCCATTTCTGCCCTCCCCAGTAAACCATGACCAGGCTCGTTCCTCTTCCTCCCTGGGAAGATGTGGCTGTTTCTCCCCACTAGTTACCACCTCTGTGCTGGCTCCTGCCCTGGGTGGGGCTTGTAGCCAGGAGCAGTCACCCCCAGGCAGGGAGTCACAATCGGTTTTCTCCCGCTGAACATTAGGGGTGTCTAGCCCACCTGGACAGTGGGGGCCTTGCCTCTCAGCACAGGTCTGTGTGTCAGGGGGCTGCCAGCAAGATGCTGTTGGGCTTTTGGTGCAGAGGGGAGATGGCCGCTGGGGAGTTCCTGGCCTAGAAATTGAGAGTATCGCTAAAAACTTCCTTCTGGTTCTGAAATTCCGTGGGATATTTTCTGACCTCCCAGTAATTACTCTCTTTGTGATGAAAATGTTTCCAGAACCTTCTGTCACCTGCAGGTGCTTTGAGTGTGACCTGTCATACTAGCCTGAGGCCTTGTCCTGCCCAGACAAGCTTGTGACTGCTGCCATCTGCCCACCAGTCAGAGTGAAGTGGCAACTTTGGGAACAGGTTTTATAGTTTGTAGTGAGGTTTATCACTGTTTATGTTTTCATACTGCCTGGTGTGACGCAGCTTGACACTGTGCAGAAACCTGCAGCCGCATTCTTCTAAGCCTATAACTAGCCACTCTTAATTTACCAAGTGGGTTTCGGTTTGTGAATTGTTCAGTTCCCTCCTAAGCTTTCATTTTTAAAGCTAGCAAAGACCATGCAGCGTGCAGTCTTGAAGGGCTGCCTCCTGGGTACAGGGCAGCCCCTGCCAGGGCAGGTGCACCACAGGGCCTGAAGGTTCCCTGTAGCCACCTGAGTCCAGCAGCCTGTTCTTGATCAGGGTCCACTGCATTCCTCCCTGGAGGCAGATTTGAGATTCGATAGCAGCCCAGGTGTGCTCAGTAACAGGGCCGGGCCCACCTGGGCAATCTGATGCGAGGTGGGGAACTTGTCCTTTCTGGGTCAGTGGTGTTGGGGGTGGACCCTTGTCAGACCCCAACACTGGTGTGGCTTCCAGAGGTTTTTAAGCCTTTGTTTTCTTTTCTTTTCTTTTCTTTTTTTTTTTTTTTTGAGATAGAGCCTCAAGCTGTTGCCCTGGGTAGAGTGTTGTGGCATCACAGCTCACAGCAACCTCAAACTCCTGGGCTTAAGCTCAAGCGAGTCTTCTGTCTCCACCTCCCAAGTAGCTGGGACTACAGGCACCTGCCACAACACCCAGCTATTTTTTGGTTGCAGCTGTCATTGTTGTTTGGTGGACCTGGGCTGGATTTGAACCCGCCAGCTCAGGTGTATGTGGCTGGTGCCTTAGCTGCTTGAGCCACAGGCGCTGAGCCAAGCCTTGGTTTTCTTATCTGTGAAAGAGGGAAAGGACAATAGTGGCTCTTTCAGAGCTGGAGGAAGGATCCCTGGGAGAAGTGAGCAGGTGTCTGGCAGGTGGCTTGTGCTCAGCAGGCACTGGCTGCCACCATGTCATTGTCTTTGGGTGGCCTAAGGTGCTTTCTTCCTGGTCCCTCTCCCCTCCCTTCAGAAGGTTTTCTCTAGGCAAAGTTGGTGCTGTCAGGTGCTGCCTCTGAGTGAAGATGAGACTAACGGCTTCTGGCTGCAGGAGCATGCTGGGGTAGCCCCTGGGATGGGAGAGCCAGGCCCTCTGGACCCAGGCTTCCCTGTGGGTGGCCAGCATTTGGGGCAGTGCATGCTCTTGAACGTGCTGCTTCATGGGTCTAACCAAGGCAGGACTCAATATGGAAGGGGAGACTCCATCCCTGGGACTCACAGTTATCCTCTCTGTATTCTGGTCCTCTGGAACAGTCACACAGAGTCTGTGGTGACTGGAGGGTCCCCGGCAGCCCTGAGGGACCCAGAGGGGCAGAGCCTGGGGGAGCCTGGCGCTGACAAGGGTAGATATGAGGAGGACGGAAAGTCTACTTTCCCGTGTACTTGACTACAGCTAGCCCATGTTGGGACCTTGTTTTCTGCTCTTCTGGATGACATTTCTTTTGGTGGTGTGCCCATCACCTTGCACCTAGAGGTGGGTTGGCTGTGCATGCTGAGGTTTCTGCAAGGGGTCGTGGTTCTGGTGCAGGGAACTGCAGTACTGTCCTGGTGGGGGTGGGCCTGGCTGCATGCACATTAACCATGTGCAAAGGGTGCAGAAGGGCCAGGAGCTGGTCTGTGCTGTGTGACCTCCAGCAGCCTCCCTGCCTGTGCTGCATTTTCCTCCTTTCTGAGCTGAAGGCTCCAGTTCCTCAGTGGTTCTGAGAATCCAGGAGTGGATGTCTACAGAACTGAGAACCACGCCGGCCACTGTGGAGTCTGTCTGCTTCCCTCTGCTGCTGCCTGGTGCCTTGCGGGTGGCACTTGGCTCTCCACTGGTCTTTTGGGTCTGGCCTGAGTCCCTCAGGCTCTAGTTCCCCTGCAGGGGATGATGGTGTTGGGGCAGCACCAGGTGACATTGCATGTGTGGTCCAGAAAGAAGCCATGTGGACCAAACTAGGCGCCCATGGGAACTGGTGGTGGCCTGGGCGCCATGCTGAACTTGTGACACTGAAATAGCAAGAGCCTGACCAGGAAATTGTGCAGCACTGGGGCTGCATCCATGACCTATGACAGGTCAGCTGCGGTCAGGCAGCTGCACCGTCTTGGTGACATGTGTAGGTGAGAAGAGATCACCACGGTGTCTAAGCAAGGGACTCAGGTTAGCCCTAAGTGGCCTGCCCACAAGGAAGAGCACAGGAGTGCACCCGTGAGACGCCCACCCCCCACTGCTGCAGGTGGTCACACTGACTCTGTGCAGAGGCAGGAGGAGGGGCCTCTGAAGCCAGAAGGACCTGGAGAGGGAACAGCCCCACAAGGACTCCCTCTGTTGCGGCATCATGGCTGGCCAGCCAGGAAAGGCCGGGGGGCCCGTTTCTCCTAGCAGCATGTTCTGTCTTCCTGGTAGGTCTGGGGAACGGGTCGGTATTAAAAGGGAATGACTTATAGGGCTTTTGTGGGTGGCGCGCAGGGCCAGCACCATGTGCCACTGTTCACTGAATAGGCCATTATAGGTAGAGGAAAGCATATCATTTCCTACCAGCTGCCTAAATCCCCTGACTAGAAAAATGGGTGAGTGGAACATGGTGATTGTGCTTTTCAGCGTGTATGCGTCTTTCCAAAGCGTCCTGAGTGGAGGCCACCCATCTGTACTGGTGCTCCTCAGGCCTGTGTTTGGGCCCACCCTGTGCCCCGCCACCCGTATCCTTCCCTCACGCTGGGGTGCTGGGAGAAGATAGCATGAAGGGGGCCAGCACAGTCTGCGCCCTGCAAGGTGGGCTTCCCTTCACAGGCCATCTGGCCATGGTCCAGCTGAGCAGCCTGTGCTTTAGGAGCAGGGGCTGGGCTCCTTCAGGGCCGTATCGTTGTGCTTGGGCAGGGACAAGGTCCAGCTGTAGGATGCAGGCTCTGTGGGAGTGGGCAGCATAGCTTATCTTGGCATAAGAATGTTCTAGAACTTCTAAACTTTTCACTTGATTTGGGTTCCTATGAATTGTGATGATGCTTCTGTCTTAAATGGGGAGAGAACTCTGGCCTGTCCATATGTCCTTTTGCTACGTCCCTAGGGGTGAGTACAGCTGTCCCTGTGAAGAAACATACCTCCTTCTTGTGACCCCCAAAAGACAGAGCAAAGGCCAGTTAGCCCCCTGCCGGGGCTTTGGACCTGGAAGATGACAGTGCACAGGCAGTGGTGATGGTGACTCACTCATCCCGTGTCACCCACAGTGTCTCGCACATTCTGAATCATCTGGAAGGTGCAGCTCAGAATAGGAGAACCCTCACTTATTACAGAATTGCCTTCTACAAAGGCAGTCCCTGGTGCAGGCCCAGGCTCTTTGGAGTCAGCCTCATTAAAGTCCACGTGGAGGGGCCACCTGTGGGAGATTCCAGGCCAGCAGGACTGAGTTCCGGTCGGCAGTGCAGTGCAATGTGGGTGAGGTCCTTGCCCATCTGGGGGCTGTGTAGTTAATCCCTGGAATTGGGGGTCCACTTGGTAACTTCAGAGACTGATTCTTCCTTGGGCTTCATTTCATGCAGGTAGCACAGCAGTGGTCACCCCCAGGTCCCTGCCGTCTGCGTGATGCAGGGGTATGTTTCCCTGAGAACAGTCTCACCTGATCTCACCCCCTCCTCAGCCCACATGCAGTCAGTATTCTTAGAGCATCTGCAGCAGTTTGGGGTCCCATGGGCTCAAGTGGCTCTTTCCTTTTATGTTGTCTCCCCTGTTAGGACACACCCCTACCCCTCCGGCAGGGAGTTGAAGAACCACTTTGCTTGGTCTGGAAGGGAGGAGAGGAAATGTCGGTAGGGTGGGTTGTGGACTGATTAGGGGACTGATTAGAATTCCCTGGATTGGAGTGAGTCAACCTCTTACCCGGTACTGCTCTCGTAACATTTCTCTAGAAGGTACTTGGTTATCTAGAAACTTGAAACTCCTTGAAATCCTATCCATTAACAAGGATAGTATGTGTCTTAGTGGCAAAGGGGGAATCCCAGTGTGTCCCTGTGCAGACAAGCTTAGGTGGGTTTTTTTCCAGGGCCACGTGTGGCCTGTGGTGTCTGCTCCTTCCTGTCTCAGCTGTTTCATTTTTAGTGCTTTTGTGATGGCTGCCACTGCCCAGGGTGATCACTCGGCCCACTTTGATGGGATGTGGGCTGCTTTGGCTCGAAGGTGGTTAAGAAGTAGCGGAGTCTCAATAACGAGCTCTGTTGAAGTTGCTCACCCTGACATGGAGGACTAGGGACCCACAGTGGATCAGACCAGGGGACCTGAACATGGCATCCACACACAGTGGCGTGGGAGCCCCAGATGATGATTCCTTTGTTTTTTGCCTGGAGTGAGGTGAACCTGGGACTTTCGAGAAGTTTGGCTGCCGCGCGTGGATTCTCCAGCTGCACTGAGGCCGGTGATAGCCACATCCCGGGAGGGAGTCTCGTGCTGACTCAGGCCCCTGCCCATTCTGTTTTGGTTACGAGCTGTGGTCACATTGGCCTAACTATGTAATTTAGGTGTATATTTTTAAGGAATCACTAAAGATAAAAGTAAAGAGAGTGGCATTTTGTGGTTTTGAGTCTTAAAAAAGAAATTCCCACTTAGACTCAAGCCTGTCCTGAGGTTCCTAGGCCTGACCCTGTGGCTGGCTCCTCCTTCCCCATGCCGGGTGGGGAGGCCCCCTCCTTACCTTTGCAGCTAGACTGGGTCTAGGGGCAGTGGGACCGGGGAAACCCCAACCTAGAGGAGGGTCTCGTCCTCTTCTGAAACTGAAGTGCTCCCCTGTGGACACTGGAGGGGACCAGGAACACGTCTGGGTGCAGGGTGCCACATCTGGCAGCCCACAGTCTCGAACCAGCTCAGGGTTCCCCATAGTTCCAGCAGATTCTGTGATGCTTTCACCATTAGCAAATGGTAAAGAGAAGGAGCCATTGGTTCTGAAGCACCTGTCTGTGCCCAGGTGTCCTGGAGGAGGAGACCTGGGGTCCATGGAGCATCGGCTCAGAGCACCACTGTGGAGCACCATAGTCACAGGCAGCCCTGAACCCAAGAGCCTTTCCTGGCCTCACTGCGGAGAAGGCCTGGGGACTGCTGCAGAATCTGAGGGGCTCTCACAAATGGCCTCAGACCATTACATTTTTATGAGCCTGTTTTACCTCTGGGCAGCAGGGTCATAAAACCACTTCAGACTCATCAAGCTGAGGGGAATAGTAAAAGGAAGCATTAAGGCAGCTAGTTTTAGGAAGAGGAACACCAATTTAGGTGTACACAAATCACAGAGTTGAAACCAGCAGGGGGATTGATGTTGGCCTAACAAAGCCTCCTTCTCCTTCCTATTGCCTTTCTGTTGGGATGTGGTCAGGTATGGCCAAGGGACTCCTGTTGGACTTTTCCCACATGGGCTGGTGCCCACCTGTACTGTCATGTTATGTTACTTGTTTGTAACATTTTGACTTGCATCCATTTCTGCAGTATGGGTGTGTATGTATGCCATTTGTGTGTCCTCATTTTGGGCAATGTCATCCCTGGAGGTAGGGCTGAGTCCCCTGTTCTTCCTGGGGAGTAACTGAGGGAGGGGAGGTGGTGGAGGAGGGGAGTAGCTGAGGGAGGGGAGGTGCTGGGGGAGGGGAGTAGCTGAGGAAGAGGAAGTGCTGTGGGAGGGAGTAGCAGAGGGAGGGCAGGCTTATTCCAGCTCACACATCTGGTACACGGCAGCGCTAGAACCTGAACAGGCACCTGAACAGGACAGGCTGTCCTTGGAGCTCACACCGCAGCCATCGCACTATGGTGTCTCTCCGGTTTAGGGGAGAGTAAAGAAGCGCTTAATTAATGTGTTTAATTGGCTTGAAAGAAGTATAAAAATGTTTGCGCTAGGCGACTTGTGTTTTATAACAGATTATATTGTTTGTCAAAAATTACTTTAGCTCAACTAACTGGAAAATTTTAGAAGAGAGTCGAATGGCAGTAGATCGTGGAAGTTATGCACGGTTATTTCCTAGTAGGTGGGAGCAGACCTGTGATGAATAAAAGTCCTGCGAAACGGCAGAATCCACCCTGTGACTGCGTCACTGAGTCCTCTCTAAATATCATTTTGAATATTCCAGCTAGAAAAGGTTTTTAGTCAAGTTTTGCCAGTGGTTAAAATTGGTTTTTAAAAGTGGAAAATTGCGGGCAGCACCTGTGGCTCAAAGGGGTAGGGCACCGGCCCCATATGCCAGAGGTGGCGGGTTCAAACCCAGCCCCGGCCAAAAAAAAAAAAAAAGTGGAAAATTGGAAACAATGGGAATGTGTGCTGTCATATTTAGTTGGACATTACAGGCTGCTGAGGGGCTGCATGGCAAGTAGTGTGGGGGTGCGCAGAGACTCAAAGTGCCATGTGCACAGGGGTCCCCCAGCCCTACAGGCTCCATCCTCTTTCCAGAAGCCCAGGCCTCTGTCTGGCTGCCGCCTGCCTGGGAGCCTGCCTTTGCCACCTCCTGAGTGGTGGAGGGGGAGGGCCCCCCCTCCTGTGTAATTGCTGTCTGCCCTCCCTGAGGCGAGGCCGGAGCTGGGATGCTGCCCTCTCCCCGTGACCCTGTCCATGTTCCCCGGCACTGGTATCATGCCCTCCAGAAGCGAGCACTGAGTGAGTCAGAGTTTCTTAGAATGAGGAAAATGTCAGAATAACCACCAGTGTCTGTCACGTCTGTCTGCTGCTCTTGAAAACTTCCTAATGAAAGCCTCTTCATACAGTTACCTCTGAAGTTGCCAAGCTGTGAGATCTTACCTTAGTACCATGACCTGTTTTTTAAAACTGTCAGAAATGTTTTCTTCTCTGGCCTTTCCTGAAATCTTCAATTTTTCTACAATTATTACATCTTAATTTTAATACCAGATTAGAAATATTTCAATTTGAAACTACGTGCTTAAGGTAATAGTTCAAAAAATTGTGAAAAAATTGTGCTATCACAGACTGCACACACCCACTGCCAGCACACACGGTTCAGTTGTGATCTCGTCCTTTTACTGTACATGCACAGATGTACATGCACACGAGAAAATGGCCACACACCTTTTGCCTCCTCACATGGGGCATTCTGCACATACTGTTGGGAACTTTGGTTTTTTAAAAAAATCCTGTTTTTACCTTTCATAGTGCTTGTGAGGGAAGACTCTTACATTTCACAGAGCAGTGGATCTGGGGCTCCCTTTCATACCAATGGCTGTTTATTCTTTTTGAGAGTTGTGTAGTATTTCATCCTATGGGTGTCCCACAATTTGAATACCAAAAAAATGACATATCTACTCTATGCACGCATGTGCGCGCACACACACACACACACACACACACACACAGATGGACTTCTGGTGTCTCGAGAGTTTTCCTGTTGAATAGCCTCATGCTGGGCATCTTGCTCACATGGGATAGATCTACATTGAGTTCTTGGTGGAGAATTGCTAGGTCAGAGGGTGCAGACATGGCATCTCGGCAGCTGTTGCCACACAGGGTGACAGGAGCGTGCCTTCCAGCTCTCACTATGCACTTTGCAGCTGCCTGTCTGATGGCTGCCCTCTCAGTGAGGCTTAGTGGCATCATGATGTAATGTGCAGACCCACCCAGCTGGGGTGTTTGCTGGAGAGCTGACTGCAGTGATGGTGGTCCCCTATTGCACCTGTGTCGGGCTGGGGCGAAGAGGTTGAGCAGAAGGGCCTCACGGCCTCCTCCCTGTGCACTGAACACCCAGTAGCTCTTCACATCACTCACAGCCTCCTCCCTGTGCACTGAACACCCAGTAGCTCCTCACATCAGAGTCTGCAGTCTTTGTTCCCAGGAGTCTGTGGATGCTCACCCGGCAAGGCCCAGCACAGAGCCCCTGCCCCCCGGTGTGCAGGAAGAGGCTGGTAGAGCCCAGGTTACCGCAGTGGTGGGGGTCAGATGTGCTAGCAGCCAAACCTTGCTTTTTATATCTTGTTGAATCTTCTTAGCGGGGCAGGTGGTGGTGGAACTGGCTTTGTTTCACAGGTGGTGACTGTCATACTTAATATTGCCTGGCGCTTTGCTAGGTGCCAGGTACTGTTTCAAGCTCTGCACATAGATTAATTGTGGGTCCTTACCACAATCAAATGAGGCAGGTACTGTAAGTGTGCCCACTTTCTGGTGAGGAAGCAGAGGTCAGCAAGGCTCAGTAACTTCCCCGAGAACACATAACTTGGAGGAGCCAGGCCTGGGACCTGCCCCTTCTGCCCACGTCTTCGTCTTCTCCTCGTGCTGAAGGACACCTGGCTGCTGCTGAGGGAGACCCTGGGAGGGGAGGCCATGTTTGCAGAATGGAGGCCAGACGAAGGCGCTGCCCAAGGTTCTGTGCTGTTGGCATTCACCTCTAAATAACTGCCCTTGAGGCCTGGGCGTTAGAACCCAACTGCTCCATGCTGTTGGGGAGGGACCCGCTCAGGGCCAGGTCCCTCCAGGGGGGACCATTTCTCTTTCTGGATTGATTTCATGGTGCCTGTGTTATGAGGAGCTGGGCAGTGGTGCATGCTGGCAGGAGGAGTGTGGGTCTTCATTCTTCACTATGATAACAGCTAATTGTAACTGCGGGGTCTCATGCTAAGGAAGAAGAAACATCGTTGTCTTGGTGAAGGGCAAAGATGCCAAGGCCCTGACACACTGCTCAGGAACCTGAGGGCAGCTGCTTGTGGAGAGTAGACAGGGACCCTGGGCTGGGGGGTGGGAGTCGGATGCTATATTTGAGTCGTTTGGGGCTATTGAGAGCCAAGCCTCCAGGCCTATTGTCATCTGTTCTTCAGCACCCTGAAATGCAGTTGATACAACTCACAGAAAGAGCAGTTCTGGGTTTTTATTTACTAAAGTGATGAGCCTTATTGAATAACTTCTCCAGAGAAGTTTTTCAGTTTTAGAGCTCTTGGCGTTCACATTATTTGTCTAACCCTCTTCTTCATGTGTGACCCCTCCTCTTTTCCCTGGAAGTGTTTTTGGCAGGGTCTCCAGGCAGTTACTGTCCCCTCCCGCCTGTGTGATGGGAAAGCCCCATGGGGACAGGTGGGCGTGGTGCTCTCGGGAGCCTGTCCAAGCTGATGGGAAGTGACAGTGCTGGGTCCTGGGTGGACATGGCCTTTTCCAGGAGGGCTGCTTCTAGAGCAGCTCGTAAAAGAGGCAGCCATTGCTGGAGGGAGGACCCCAGTATCCGTCGGTGGTGGAAGCTCCACCAAAGTGGAGCTAATACATCATGATCTTTTCTAATCACTGCCGGAGGAGCTCCTTGGCTAACTTTAGGTGTCTGCCCAGGGCTCAGAGGCTGTGTCCATTGGACACCATGTGCTAGATGTTGTGTCCGAGGTCCAGTTCCCTGGTGGGTGTGAGGGCATCTGCTGGGAGGGGGAGCCGGGGTGCGAAGGGCCTGGGCACAGGGCTGGGGGCATCATCCAAGTTTCCAGGGAGAGCCTTCTCCTTAGCTGGCTTGAGAAAAATATCAGTGATTGTATAAGTGCTGGAAGCAAAAGGAAAACAAACAATCCTCCCTCCCCCCAAACCGCTCTGTACCCCAGAATGTGCTGAAGTCTGGTTCTAATGGTTTAAGAGTTACATGAATGATTTCCGATACGGGAGGGACCAGTGTCACTGCTCAGCCAGCCTCTGCATGTCTTTGGTTCTATTTGCCAATTTGGTTTTGTAAATGATTCTCTTGATTGGATTGTCAGTGATGTTAATGGGTTGGGGATCTCTCTCTTGAGAGCTCTACTCTACACTGTAAAGAGGTGACCCATGCCACTCCACAGTGGATGATCTTCTGTTTGGCTTAAAAATAGCCCTCAAAAATAAAGGAGGGTGAGCATCTGGTTCTTGGAAATACGTGTATTTCCGCATTTTCCTTCTTTGTTGCATGAAGACCAATTTTAAAGGATACATACACATCTGAAGTAAGTAGACAAATAGAGGATACTGTTCTGATTCATGGACTCTGCTGTGACTGTGGGTTTGTATTTGACTTGCTTATTTAGCAAGATAGTGGCTGTGGTGAGGACAGGGGACCACCTCTGGTGCCAGCGCCCTGTGACAAGCTGGGCTGGACTTGCCCTTTGCTCATGGGTGAGTGGTTGCATGGCCCTCACTCCTGTCTGTCCCAGCACTTGCAAGCCAAGCTGATCCTGGGTCGGGGGTTATCTGCCAGGGAGTCTAGAAGTTTTAAAAGAAATTGCAAGAGTTTTTCTTCATTGCTTTCTAGGAGTGATTACTGTTTAAGGATTAAAGTATCCTTGTCTCCATTATTTTCAGAGCAAAGATTTCTGAAGACTCCTTTGTAGAAAAGACTGAAAAGTTTTCAGAGACACAAGATACAGGTAAATCACTTTGTTTCATGATCTGTATTCTCAGTTTAGAAGTGTTGGATACCTTATAGAAACCTCAGATGGGCAGGTAGATGGTCCCTGCTCACTGAGGGGTGGGGGATAGAGATTTGGCTTGGACTTGGCTGCATCCCTTGAGGTCAGCATAGGCAGGTGCTGGGTCCCAGGGTGGTCTGTCTTTACCTTCCTTTCCCATTGCTTTGCTGCACTCCCCTTCTTTTTTCCTGTCTCTCTCTCTCCCCCTCAGCTCCCCTCATCATTCCCTGCCTCCTCTCTCCCCTTCTTTCTGGGCTGGGCTCATCTCTAGCTGCTGGGGCTCAGCCTGTGGAAGGAGGGGCTGGTAAAGTCTGCTGTAAGGAGAGGGTTCTCCATGTCTCCCTGCTGTGGATTTGGGTGATTTGAGGATTAATCTTAAATTTGGTCAATTCCAAGACCATGTATATTATGTATATTTTCAGTTTTAGAGGGAAGAGACATAACCAGGTTAATCTGTGTAAAAACAACAACAACAACAAAAAAAAAAAAAAAAAAAAAAAAGGAAAGCCCCCGATCTTTCCTTCATGCTTGTCATATTATTCATGTGTCATGATGGGACCCTGCTAGGTTGTTGATTCTGCCTGCTTTCAAAAGGCCCTGCTATCAGCGTTCCCTGTCCCTGTACCGGGACAGCAGTGAAAACACAGTTTCTCTGCCAGGAGACTTACCGTGATCTATGCTTTCTTGCTGGTTATGTGCACACATTTTTACTAAATTACCTGGACTACTGGGGTGAGGGTTCTGTTTTTTCTTCTGTGTGTTAGGTTACTTTATTTATTAGGCATTCCACACATTGGTGCTTGTGTTACCGGTATTTTTTTTCCTAGGTTTTTTCCCCCTTCTTTTATCTTTGGATTTTGTCCATCTCTTTATTAAAAAAAAAATATTTTGAAGTCTTCGCTGACTTGAGTGTGGTGCAGGTGAGGCACAGTTGTTTTTGTATTAAATACCATGTGAATTTTCAGAGAAGCACAGTTTGTCAATGAATTAAAAACTTTTCTTTGCAAAGCAATACAAAAGTATAATTTATTTTTTAAAAAGCAGATCTCTAGGTATGGGGGTATTGAAGCAGGGACAATTTGACCCACTCTGTACCACAGTAAGTAGGAAGAGAATTCTGGTGTGAGAGCCCAAGAGGACGGTCTCCTCCTGCTGAGGCATGAAATATATACAGAGAAAAGAAGCCAGCGTGCATTTTTATGTAAAAGCAAAAGGTTCAATGAAATGGCAAGAAACAGTCACCTAAAACAAGACAGGTTAGCATATGGGATGGAGCCCCTGCTCCGTGCACCACTATGTTAGCCTTCACTGACGTGAGTACAGCACAGGTGAGGCACGGTTGTTTTTGTATTAAATACCATGTGAATTTTCAGAGAGGCATTGTTTTTCAATGAATTAAAATCTTTATTTTTATTTTTTATTTTTTTACAAAGCAATACAAAAGTATAATTCATTTTTTAAAAAGCAAAGAGAAAAGTGGTGTTTCCTGGCTATTCCCCTCCTCCCCAGAGGTGACCACTGTCACAGTTGGGATGTGTGTCTGTGTTGTGGGTTCCATGTCATAAATCGCTCTGCACGGCTTCTGGCTTCTGCAGGAGGGTGTGTTGTGCTCACAGGCAGTTCCTGCCCACTCACTGAGGTCTCTGACCCCACTGTGGCACTTCCCAGACTGCCTGTTGACCAGCCCCTCCCTGAGGAGCTGCTCAGCTGGCAGCATTTACTGTCCCACAGTAGGGATCCTCCCTCAAACAGGGAGCTTTGCATGCAGGCTTGTTCTTGGGTCTGCTGCCTGGGAGTTGCTGAGGACAGGAGTGTAGGGAACACTTTGGAGATTGAGGCTTGCCCCCAGAAATCCTCATCCCACACCTTCCCCAGCGTGGCCCGCAGTGGTCTTTTAAATTGTGGCCTGGTTTGTGGCCAGTAAATGGTATTTTATTTTAATTTGCATTTCTTTACTGGAGTTAAACACCCTGGGAGTTTTATATTTGAAGGTAGAAAACTTCAAGGTATAGGAAAATTAAGAATGCCAATAAATTTCAATTAAAGCAAAACTTTTCAACATGTAACATTGTATGTATCTTTTACATAATTTTGCCCACTTCACAGGCAAATATTAAAAGCACTGGTTTTAGTGGCTTTTCAGAGACTCCTTCCATGTAAATGGTGTCCTCTGGCTTTTTGGAAACATCTCTGTGGGTGTGTTTTACCTGGGACTGGGCTCCCCAGGGTGCCAGCAGCCCCTGAATTGAGTCGCTGTCTCTGTCAGCTCAAACAAAATACTGTAAACCGGGCAGCTTATAAACAACAAAAATGTATTTCTGAGTTCTTGAGGCTCTGAAGTCCAATATCAAACTACTGGCAGATCCGGTGTCTGGCGGCCTGGCTTCCAGGTTCATAGACGGTGGAGGAGGTTGAGGGAGCTCTCAGTGGCCTCTTTTGTGAAGGCACTAATCTCATTTGTGAGGGTGTTCCACCCTCATGACCTCATCGCCTCCCAAGGACTCCAGCACCACCAGTTAGGATTTCAGCATATGGACTGGGGGGACACAAACATTCAGACCACCATGGCAGCAGCATGAAACACAGAACACTAGTCGTCCCTTCAGGCACGGTCCTCCCCTGGGTGCTGCCACCACTTCCTAGTACCAACTCCACACCGTGCCCAGGAGCCAGTGTCCAGTCTGGAGACTTGGCCGTCCTGGAGGGGACAGCAGGTCAACATCAGGCCAGCAGAAGATGGTCTTATTTTTGCAAAGGTTAGCCGGTCTGGGCCCAAGGATATGTGCACACACCACATGCCCTCTGAAAAGAGGCAGTGTCACCTGTATTCTAGTCCAAAGAGTGTATCTGCATCTCTGCGGTGGTGACCACTGCTCCCCTGTGAGAGGCCCAGTTCTGCCTCACTCTGCTTACGTGCTTTGTAACACTTGTCCTGTTGACCTTGCTGATGGGTCGATTTGTGTGTCCATCTTGTCTACAGCCCTCTGTCTCCTTCTCTGGGCTCTGTCTGGGCTTTAGGGAGTGACTGAGGTTTCTAATCCTGTCTGTGGCTTTCCTGCCACTTTGAGGAAGTGGCTTGGGGATGAAGTGGGCATCTCTGTAGTAGTCCAGGCCCCTGCTCTTGCTGAGTGTGTCCCGTGAGAGGCTTCAGGGCTGGGTGGTCCCTGCAGAGCTCTGGTGCTGGTCTCTGGGGACTGTTTTAAGTTCTAGGAAAACCGAAGTTGGAATGGTCAACTGTTACACTTGTGACCAAGAGAGCTCTGAAACCCAATTCCTGATTCCTGATGGGATAAGGCCATTTTAACTCAGTTTGCAAGGTGGTGACATCGGCACAGTAATTGTAGGTGGGGGGGGCTGTGGTGCTTTCTGCTCCCCAGCACCTGGCCCACTCCCAACCTGGGGGTGATACGTGGTGACTACATGTCCACTGTCCTGGCTGCAGTGGCCAGAAGGGCATCACGCTTCACCTGCCCTGTTGGGGCAGACCCACTGAGATTAGAAATGAGACACCAGAACACACTCTGCCACCTGGTTGTAGACTGTGAGGGCAGAGATCTGTGTGACAACTGCCTGTGTTGGGTTGGCTGGCCCCCAGCTGTCCCCCAGATTCCTTCATGGTTTCCCTGGGGTGCCAGGAAGGGTGCTTTAACATCCTATAAGGGGTCAGTATGAGTGCTGACACCTTCATGTAGTAGTGACTGATAACCTCCGTGATCTGCTCCAGCTGTCAGACAGCATCTCAGGAAGGAGCTGAGGCACAGTGGCTGGACCATGCCCAGAGGACATTTTGGCTTATGGTTCCTGCCTTCTAGGACTCTGGCAGTCACTATTCACATCTAAGATGCAACAGAGTAGCACATGCTTATACACAGATCATACACATGCGTGTATACATGCATTGGCACATATGTGCACACATACCACACAGGGATAGATACATGTGTATGCATACACACAGACCACACATGCATGCATACACTCACTGGCATATATGTGCACATACCACATGCTGATATATACACGTGTATACATACACAGATGTACATATGCATGCATACATGCACTGGCACCTATGTGCACACACACTACACACAGATATATACATGCATATGCATACACAAATACACACATGCAAAAATCACACACATGCATGCATATATGCAATGGCACACTAGATGTGCATACATACACATAGAGTATACACATGCATGCGCACAGATACACATACACAGATCATACACATACATGTATACATGCACTGGCACAGATGTGCATACATATATCACAGATAAATATACGTGTGTGCACATACAGATGCACACGTGCACACACAGTTCACACAGATGCATGCATACATGCACTGGCCCATATGTGTGCATGCATGCACAGATGCACACATGCATATACACATGTCACACAGGTGCATACATATGTGCATTGGCACAGATGTGTGCATGTACATATACACATTTACACATGTGTATGCACACATGCATGATTCCATGAGCACACAGACACATGCACATAGGCGCACACATGCACACATGTGCACACACATAACACACATGCATATAGACACGCACATGATTGCTGGGTATCCCAGTTTTCTCTGCTGTGACCTTCTGCCTCTCACCCCCTAGGGTAGGGAGCTGCCATCTGACAAGCATTGACAGGCCAAGAGTAGGGAGGTAGAAGCCTCCCCCTCCCCCCAGTTCATTCTCCTGACATTTAAAGTGGGCTAAGCACAGTCCTTGTGAGCAGCACAATTACGGTAAGTAATGGGAGTGACATTTCATAACCCTGTCTTTCTAATGGGCTCCTGCATCAAGCCCTCCTGTCTGAGTGTGAAGGGTGACAATTTCACACTGTCAGGGCAAAATGCATGTTCATAAGGCTCAGCTCCCAGTGGGATACCTTTGATTTTTAGAAGTGCTCAAAAAAGCCAGCAAAATGGCATTTTATCTGGTTGTTTTAATTTAAATATTTAGAGTGAGGTCCTTAATGTGACTTCCCATCAGTGATTATGGATCCACTGTTCTGGAAGAACACACAGGGTCAGAGAACTGTGTGGGTGTGGCATGTGCTCTGCTCAGAGCAGTCTTTAAATCCTGTGAAACAACATGTGCTTATTGAAAAGGAAAATATTAAAGATCAAACCTTTCTAATGCCATGAAGCCAACTGTGCAGCCCCTCCTCCTCCCTGGAAGGAGCTGTGTGTGGCTTGGACCCTTCCTGACCTTTGCCCACTCATGTGGACTGTTTGAAAGACCATTTGGCTCTCATGTCAGCCATCTAGAATCAGTCTGCTGATAAGCTGAATAAAAATCCATGCCAGGAGGCTGGGTGTCCGATCACTGTCCTCGGGGTGGGGTACAGAGCCAGACATGAGTGGCCCTGCTCTGCTGGGCTTACCCCTCGCTCTGCTCCTCCTCCTGCTCCATGGTGTGTGGGTTGGTCCAAGGTACAGGTGATTAAGAAAAAGGTTTTTCTTTTCCCCATAACTGGATGAACACATCAGCGATTGCTCTGGACAGCCTTTAGTGGGCATTCAGAAACGCCCAGAAGGGGCTGCTGGCTCTTCCAGGCATCTGCTGAAACTGCCTTGGGCTAGTTGGCTCAGGCACATTCCTTCAGGGAGGGGTCAGCCCTTCCCCGGGTTGGCTGTGAATGCTGTTAACAAGGTTCATCTGACAGCTCTGTTCGTTCTGGAGACCTGGATTGGTGGAACTTTCCCCTGGTGGTGTCTCCCCTCGCTTCTCTCTAGCTCTGGCCTCAGTCTTCTAGAGGGGATGTTTGTGTCTCCCATTTGCCCAGCCCCAAAAGGGACTAAGTCCTGGAGACATTTTCAGGTCCTTGTGCCAAGTGGTGTAAAGACAATAGAGGGGAGGGGCAGGGGGCAGGGGGAAGGGGGCGTCCCAGCACCACTTCCTGGAAGAAAAATGTTCTGGAAAAGGGAACAGTATGTGCAGAGGTCATCAGGGCTTTAGGAGGGGTGGGGTATGCAGGACGTGGAGGGGTGAAGTGGGAGATGCTAGGTTGCTACTCAGCATGTGTCCACTCTGTGGTGAGTAACCCCTTTTCCACTTAGTGTTTGAGCCCCCAAATGCAGCTGCTGCCAGGACCCAGGCTTTCCGCTGAAGGGAGGCTGCCCACAGCGGCTCGTGCACTGCCTCAGATTCTGAGCTCTTTCTTCAGTTCAGGATGCTGGGAACCAGGACACTGATGTCCTTTTGGGTTAATTTGTTTTGTCAGAGTGGCCAGTGCACATGATTTTTAGGAGAAGTAGTCCTTGCATAGCTTATGAGAGAAAGCAGCACTTGCCCTGAGACAGCAAGATTCAACTACTTTAGCCATTTTTGGTATTTCCTTCAAATTGGCTACACCTGTACTTCCTGGCTTTTCCCTCTTAGATGCTTCCTCAGGATGGGAGGTGATAATTGCTGCCTCTGTCTCTTGTCCACTGCCCTCCCCCTGGGGTTAATTGTAATTTTTCATTAGGGCACACCACTGGGCTGTGATAAGTACATTCTGATTACATTTCCATTCACAGACCACTCTTGCTTCCCCTGGGGTTAATAACTGCTTCATTTTTTTTAGCTGTGTATCTGTTTACTAATTCATTCTCAGCCTCTTGGCCAAAGCTGTAAAACTCTCACCTCTGCCAGCAAACCCGAGGGTGCTGTGGGAGGCCTCTGTCTGCAGCTCCCTGCTCCCTGGGCCTTCTCCTCCATGCAGGCCTCTCCTTCTCTCCTAAGAAAGAAGAGCTGGGAAAGGGGAAGCAGCTCCTCATCTTGGCAGAGCAAATCCTACAGTCACTTTCTGAGCAAGAATGTGAGGGAGGTAAGAATGCAGGTGTGGGTCCTGTTTCTGTTCTGCACTCAGGTGGTTGATAGTTCAGCTGAAGAGAATTCTAGGTGAGAAGTTGTCTTCCCTTGAATTTCGCCACATGCTTTGCTGTCTCTGGGCCTTCCAACAGGCTCTGGAGAGGTGATTTCTGTGTGGCCTATTTTTCTTTCTGGAAGCTTCACATCTTCCCTTGATCCCTAGGGTTCTCGGATTTCAGGGCGCCTCTGATGTGTCTGCTATGGGCAGGCCCTCTCCATTCACTGTGCTCCTGGGGGCTTTCATTCTGAAAACTAGCTGCTGGATATTTTGTTGATGTTGCTGCTTGAATGATCGCTCTTGTTTTGCACTCTCTCCCGAGCTCCTGCTAGTTAGATGCAGCACTCCTGAATCCATCATCCAGTTCTCATACTGTTGCTCTCATTTTTTTCTGTCTCTGTCACGTTGTTCAGCTTTTCGGAGCCGTCCCCAGTTGGAACATTTTATTTCTTTCATCAAAATTTTACTTTCTACACTTGGTTCCATTTTCTCAGGTTGTGTTTCTTTGTGACTGCCTCACTTCCCCGCTGGAGTTTCAACTCTTTTGTTCTAAAAACTCAGCACCAGTGGTGTCCAAGAGAGTTGGTGTTAAACACGGCCTCCATTAAAAATGAAATATGTAGGCTTAAAGTTAAATTACATGAAACATAAAGGTAAAGTACTCAAAGCGCATTGCTTCCTGACTGCGGTGTGCATTTTGCTGTTACCGTGTTCTAGGGGTTGCGTGTCCATCGTGTCCGTGTGGTGAACATGCTGTGCATCTCTCCCTGGCTCTGTGTTCAGTGACATCATGTTGGGAAGCTTCAGACGAGCATTTATACCTCAGAGACCAGCATGCCTCCCTGCGCCCCAGGAGCCAGTTGTTCAAGTTTGCCTGCAAGCTGCTGGCTACTGCTTACCTAGTTTTCTTTCTTTCTAGCTTCCAAAGTCATCTCTTCCCCTTCTTCCTTTTCTTTCTTTCTTTCTTTTTTTTTTTTTTTTTTGAGATAGGGTCTTGCTCTGTTGTCCCAGGGAAAGTGCAATGGTGTTATCATAGCTCATTGCAGCCACAAGTCCAAGGATCCTCTTGCTTCAGCCTCCTGAGTAGCAGGGACTACAGGCTCACACCACCCTGCCTGGCTAATTTTTGTATTTTTTTGTAGAGATGGAGTCTTCTTTTTGCTCACATTGGACTTGAACTTCTGGCTTTAAGACATCCTCCTGCCTTGGCCTCCCAAAGTGCTAGGATTACAGGTGTGAGCCACCATGCCTGGCCACCTCCCTCCCTTTTATCCTTACGGTTTGTCTTTTTAAAGTTTCATTTCTTTGTGTTTCAGGAGACAGTTGAGATAAATCTCAGGGTTCTGAACACCAGTTTCCAGAGAGAGAAAACCTCCCTTCTTTAGGCTCTGGTTCTAAGCCTCACTGCAGCACACCACAGAGGACCCGCCATAGTTAAGAGACCTAGACAGGGATTTTTTTTTTTTTTTCAAAATGGGTCTGATTGTTAAAGGAATTGGATTCTTTATGGACCATTGCCCTCCAATAGAGACTCAACTTTGAGTATTTGACACACAAAATGAACCATACTCTATGGTCCTCATGTTGTACAGCCGGAAACTGTCCCTTGGTGTGGATGCTCACCTCGTTCAAGTGTCCCGCCCAGCAGCTTTCAGATGGGCTCCTTTTATGATTAGCCGGGACGGCCTGGGGCTGTTTATCGTTGGTTTTAAAAGGATAGTTCCGCCTTTTCCAGAGTGTCCTGTAGTTGGAATTATACAGTGTATAGCTTTCTCAGATTGACTCTTTTCATTTTAACAAGAGTGTAAAGTTCCTCCCTGTCTTCTCCTGGCTTGGCAGTGCCTTATTTTTAGCACTGAGTAGTGTTCCCTTGCCTGGGCTTTCCTCGCAGCTGCCTTCTGCCTTGTGTTTGCAGGCTCTGTATCTGTCCTTGGAGAAGCTGTCCCTTCTCTATGCCTGGTCTCTCATCACCGTCTCTTGTTCTGTCACAGTTCATAGCCATTTCCTCTGTGTGTATGGACCTCTACCCTGCTGGGGGCCACGCCACCAGGGGCCACATCTGCTTCGCTCCCCACTCTGCAGTTGCCTGAGGCTGGGCGCACTTTGGGGAGTGGGCTGGGACTGTAGCCCTCAGGCCTAGGCCCTGGCCTTTGTCATGTATGTGGCAGGAGCCGTGCACCACAGCCCCTCCGCCTCTTCTTCTCTGGTTGTGTGGAGCTGGTGTAAACGCTCACTGTGTGAGTGTGCAGCCCTCTGCTGCTGAAAGGGGTGGGACAGTGTGGCCATGTCCCTGCTTCTGGCTCTCACCAGCAAGGAGATGTTTGTCACACAGAACGGAGAGGCCACGCCCCTAAAAAGCCATGGTACCTTTGTTCCAAAAGGTGGGGTAGACAGTTTTTAGTAGGAACTTTTAAGGGACTGTGTGGATAGCTTGTCATCATTGCCATGGTCCTTTTCCCCATGTCTGTCATGAGTATGACGAGAACTGAGAATGACAAGGACAGCAGGACCATATTGGATGTTTCCGTGTGTGGAGGCCTCCTGGCTGGTTGCTTCTGCACAGTCTTACCTGCTGTGTGTGGGCTCTGGGGGAGGGGAGGGCGAGGCCTACTTTGTTCAGGCTTAGCTGGAGTTCCTGTTATATTTGGGAACACTGTCGTTATCAGATGCTCATTTATCAGCTATATATCATTATCTGATAAATAGTCACAGACGAGCTAATTGTCTTAACAATTCTGTAGGCCAGAATTGTCTACTTCTCATACAAGTAAATGGGTCTACTTCTCATACAAGTAAAAAGTGACACCATTATGGCAAGGAGTTGCAAGTGTGCCCAGAATTCAGAATATCTGAGCCTATAATTTAGTGCGTTTTCTGCATTTGGATCTTGTGTAGGAACCATTGGCTGTTTGGGAGCTCAGTGGGGGGCAGCTCTTGGGAGCCATTGTTAATTAAAGACCATACAGGAGTGAAGCCTCTCAGGTAGATTAATGAGACTGTGATGTGGTGATATGTGGTGGGACACACACAGGTGACATATTTGGAAATGTTCTGAGTGGTGTTGACAAGCAGAAGGAACAGACGTTACACAGCCTTGCAAGGCACCGAGCTCTGGGCATTTAGGTGTGGCCAACACAGTGTGGTGGACATGACAGGTTGAGAGGTTGGACCGAGGTAGAGCAGGGGCATCCAGGGCTCCGATGGCCTTGATGGAAAATGCAGGTTTTACTCTTGAGTGATGGGAAGGTATGTTAGAACATTTCAGGCAGGAAAATGACGCAGTCTAATTTACAGTAAGAACATTACTCTAGTCACTGTTGCTGTGTGGTGAATGGATTGTAGGGAGTTTGTATCAGTTTTAAATTATATCTATTGGTAATAAAAATCTGAAAACAAGTAATTTAAAGAGATTAACACTCTGGAATAGACAGCAGAAAGCAGGTGCAAAGACTGCACTATGTTGCCAGAGTCTCAGGCTCTTACAGGTTTCCCCTTGGCTGTTCTTAGAATGAGCCCTTATCTCACGGTCACAAAAATGGCTGTCAGAGGCCAACCATCAAATTCTAGTTGCAGAGCTGAGGGCAAAAGGCAATTCCTAGCTGAGGCCAGTCTCCTTTAAGGAACTTTCCTGGAATTTCCGTCTAATAAACCCTGCTTCCAGTTCTTTGGCTGGAACTGTGATCAGAGAAGCTGGGAGATACGGTGTTCTCTACCTTTGCACATCACAGATTGGTGCAAATCGCTGAGTATATGCCTAGGGCTGTACTGATGCTTTGGCCTCTTTCGCTGCGTTGCCTTTGTGAGGTGCATCCATTCTTGGGTGTGAGACTGTGTCTCGTTCCTGTTGTGGAAACATTTGGTTCATCTATTCACAGGTTGATGGACCCCATAAGTCTCCAGATTGCGGCTCTTCTGAATAAAGTGGCTTGTTCTCCTTAGCGGGTTTTTGGCGACTGTGATGCTTTCTCTGGGGTCTGCACCTAGGATAGCATCGCTGTGTTACATAGCTCATGGGTTTTCTGACCAACTCAGTTGTTTTCATTTCTTTTATGTTAAAAAACTCCCATTTTCTAGCATTTTATTACAAGACTTTTTACACATGTAGCAAAATTGAAAAGAATTTAAAGTGAGCACCTGCTTGCCCACCACCCGATTCATCATTATCCTTTTTCTAGGCTGACTTCATTACCTATTTTATCCATTCTCTGTTCATCCCCTGAAACTGTTTTTTAATTAAGAGAAGTGTGTCATTAACACATGGACCGCCCAGTGCCTGGGGGCACGGACCCTGTGTGCCCGGAGGGGTATACCCGGCCTGTGAGTTTAGCTCTCCACAGCGCTCTGGTCTCGCTCGCTGTTCTCCTCACGAAGCATTTTGCGTGAGTTAGGAAGCCGGAGTCTCCAAGGGAAACAAGCCCGGGTTCTGCTCCCTTCACTCTCATCTCATGACCAGCTGGACATAGCGGCCACGCAGGAAGGAAGCTGGGCAGACCGCCAGGCTGAGGCGTCTGCTGGGTACCCTGCCACCCAGCCTCAAGTTCTCATCAGTGTACCTGTCTTGTGTTCCAGGTGGGGGTGGGGAGCAGCAAGCACTGGTTCCTGGTGGCTCCCAGCTTTGCTCCTCTGTCCCCTCCTAAGAGCCTCCATTCCCTGGGCAGCCTGTGTGTTCCTCAGCAGATGGTTCCGTGGTGAGAGAGGTAGGAGCCTGGGCAAGAGGGGGACATTGAGCAACAAGAAGCAGGCCTGTCACCCTCCACGTGTCCTGACTTCCTTTTCCTTTCTTCCCAGCATTGCTTCTGAGGGCACAAGAAGCACCAGTGGCCTTCGACACTCAGTGGTGAAAGTGGCCCCGCCTCACCTAGTGAGCCAAAAATGTGGATTCTTGGGGACCCCACCACTCATCAGCTCCAGGCTGTGCTGCTGGCCCTGGTCTGGGGGTGTTGAGTAGCAGCTGTGGGAACACGCCTGCCCTGGCCACCTGCCGTCCCTGAACCTTTGCTGCTGAAGCCCCTTGTGGCTGCCCCTGCCCATTAAGGATGTACGCCCCCATGGAGGGGCTACTCACGGCCCTCTTGGTGGTGTTTGGGATGGCAGTGGCCTTTGCATCCATACCTCGGATCACCTGGGAGCACAAAGGTGGGTACTAAAGCTTGTGCAGGTGCTGATGGCATGAGGATGGAGAGGGGACTCACTGCTGGGATGCTGAGGGGGATGGCTGCGGACAGGGACCCACTGCTGAGGTGCTGAGACAGCTGGCGGGGACATGGGTGTTTGCTCTGCTGCCTTCTCTGCTCCTGGAACTTTTGTCTGGGCAGAGAGACAAGGATATAAATAGGCTTCAATAACTAGAATATTTTACAAGACTTGCGCAGGCCCCAAACTTGGTTTCTGAATTGGAGTCCCCTGAAAGGAAGCTTGTCTCCCTATATCTGGTGCTGCTGGAGGCCTGCTCTGGCCTGGCCCCCAGGGGCTGGAGAGGAACAGTGGCTTGTGTGAGTATAGCTGGTCACGCAGGTGACTGAGCTCTGTGCATCACTTCACGTGTTATTTCATGTCTTGGGAGATGTGTCTTGGGACCCCGCGGTCTTTCTGACTCAGTGCATTGAGAGTGTAAATACTGGGGCCCGAGCAAGGTGCTGCTTGCAGGAAAGGCTGTGCGCTGCCTTGGGCAGAATTACAGGCCAGAGAGGCACGGCGAGGGTCTGTCTGCAGCCTGTGTGTGCATCTCTCTTCCAGGAAGCATTAGGAAGACAGAAAGCGTTAGCACCTGACTCTTAAATAAAGCAGATCCTTGGTGATATATAGAAAGCCATCTTTGACATGTTCAAATTCATGCCAGGACCATTGAAAAGAAAACACAGCTCCTTAAAAAATAATGCAGACACATTTATGTTATTCCTAAGCATCCATTAGTTAAATCTTCCTATTCTTAAGTAGCGATTGAGGCAATTACCTAATAAGCAAATCAATGTCACTTGTTTCTTTGTTCTGCATGTTTGCAGTTATCACTGAAAATTGCTTGGTTTGACAGAAATTTCTCTAAAATTGATTCTTCAAAAGGTTTTGATGTAAAACTTTTTTCCTGAGTAAGAAGATCCTAAATCATTATATTCTTGGTGGACCTAACCTGTGGGTGACTAAGGACGCACAGCCCGGAGCTGGGCAGGCAGATGGTAGGAGCATCTGAAGAGTGCAGGCTCTGGGGCAGGGTGGGAGCTCAGGCACAGACCTCCCACATAGACCTGGTGAATTGTGGGTCTGCTCCAAGGGTGCTTGGCTGTGGCATCAACTGGGAGTGACTTCTGCTGCAGCTGTATGAGAGGCAGTCCCGTATGGCCCTTCAGATGCGACAGCACCCAGGATTTGTGCAGGTGTAAGAATGCTTCTTGGGCTGTTTCTCCCTTTCCCTCCTCTGACCCTGCCCCTTGCATCCCACAGAGGTACAGCTGGTACACTTCCATGAGCCGGGCATCTACAACTACTCGGCCTTGCTGCTGAGTGAGGACACAGACACCCTGTACGTCGGTGCCCGAGAAGCGGTCTTCGCGGTGAATGCGCTTAACATCTCCCAGAAACAGCATGAGGTACGTCCTGGTGTCTGCACAACCCACCTGAGTGAGTAGCCTCTCTTGCCCTGTGCAGGCTGAGGGCTGCCAGCACTTCCTTATGGTGCCAACGGCCGTGTAGCCCCATTGGTTGGCTGGCAGCTCCCATGCGGACCACCCTCTTCTCAACTTCCATTTTTGAACTTTTTATTATGGAAAAATCTCAGACATGCCCATGAGCAGAGACAGTGGTATCATGAGCCCTGTACCTGTTGTGTCTTCCACAAGGCCAAGGCTAGGCTTTCAACCCTGCCTGCTGTGTCCTCTGCTTCCAAGGGCATCGAGGCAAATCCTGATTCCTGTACATTCAGTCTCTATTTCTTTTTTCTTTCTTCCTTTTTTTTTTTTGAGACAGTTTCACTGTGTTGCCCTCAGTCTCCTGAATAGCTGGGGCTACAGGCACCTATTATAACACCCGGCTAATTTTTCTGTTTTTAGAAGAGACAAGGTCTTGCTTTTGCTCCGGCTGGTCTTCAACTCCTGAGGTCAAGTGATACATCTGCCTTGGCCTCCCAGAGTGCTAGGATTACGTGTGTGAGCCACCACGCCTAGCTCATTCAGTCTCCGTTTCTAGGAGCCAGCCTCAGTTTACTTGCTAAGAAAGCCACTCTGCACAGCCCTGTGTTACTCCTGCGTCCTCACAGTATCTGTTTCACTTCTCTGTCTTCTGTGCAACCTCTGCTGGGTGTCAGGGCCTCAGGCTCCACTACTTAGGGCTGGTGAGAGGCAGGTTCCTCTGGGAGGTGGGTGTTCTTCCTCCAAAGCCTCAGCGGCCTTTGACCATCAAAGTCTGGATCCACATTTCATTTAAAGATCACAAAACCTGATACTCTGGTTCCAACTTTTCGTCTTCATTTGTTAGTTAGAAGTCGTCTACCAAGGGGAAATGCTGTCACCATCCTTCATGGTCCCTAGAGTCCAGTTCTTTGGGAAAGGCAGGACAGGTGCTTGAAATCTTTGCCTTTGCCACCAGCTTTCAGAATAATGACTGAGTTCTCCCTCAGAAGGGCAACAGTGAGTTCTTTGATTGTTTGATTTTTAGTACCATAGGGAACGCATGGGTTTAAACCTATTAAATGTGCTTTGACTCGTTACAGTTACATCCTCTTTCACCCTTGGCCAGTGGCAACCTCTTCAGGTTGGCTCCTGCATCCTAGGGTTTTGGAGTGGTTTTCTTGCTCTTTGGAATCAGTCTGTTGCGAGCTTGTGTTGTACGTTTTCTGCCCATATCTATTTTTTTTTACTTTTCAGGAACTAGCATGTTTCTTAATTTCTGTTTGATGCACAAATAAGCTCCGAGGCTCGGCACCTGTCGCTCAGCAACTAGGGCGCCAGCCACATACACTGGAGCTGGCAGGTTCAAATCCAGCCTAGGCCTGCCAAACAACGACAACTACAACCAAAAAATAGCCGGGGGTTGTGGCAGGCGCCTGTAGTCCCAGCTATTTGGGAGGCTGAAGCAAAAGAATCGCTTGAGCCCAGGAGTTTGAGGTTGCTGTGAGCTATGATGCCATAGCACTCTACCAACATAGTGAGGCTCTGTCTCAAAATAAATAAATTAATAAATACCGTATATACTCGAGTATAAGCCGAGTTTTTCAGCACAAAATTTGTGCTGAAAAACCCGAACTCGGCACAAATTTTGTGCCAAAAAAACTTGGCTTATACTCGAGTATATATGGTAAGCTCTGAGCACTCCCCTATACAAAGTCTTTCACACTGTGAGGCCTTTGGGGCAGGATGCTGTGGTCTCACCTCACTCAACCTGTCGTGGCCTTCTCAGCGTTGGTTAAGTTCCCTTTCTCTGAGCTTTTTCCTGACCACATGGGGAACTGTGGACAAGCTTCATAAATGCTGGCCTCACATATGAACATGTGCTGTGTTCAGTGAGAGCAGCCATTGCTCAATTCATGGCATGGCAGTGGTCCCGTGGGTTGGGGGAGAGGCTCACGGGGCTGTTATACTAAAAAGAAAAGAACAAATGAAGGGACCTGGCCAAGGGTCAGGGAAAGCCCTTGTGCATGTGATCAAGGGCCTGTTAAAAGTTTCTGTTCTCATGCCCTTCTGCATTTAATGTATGTTAATGATGAAATCATCTGCGTTTTAATTTCTAAAGGAAGTTGCCATTTTAAATGCAACTTTGTTCTTTCCTGTGTGCTAACTCGGACTTCCATATCTGTGGAAATACCCTCGGTTGGTGCAGTGTCCACTGCTTGGGCACTTTGCAGGGACCCGCTGGGCTGGTTTATGGTGGAGCCCACGTGAGATGCCCCTCCTTGGCCTCCAGGCCCAGTGCTATGCGCTTCCTGACCTCTGAGCACCACACCTGCTGTGAGCCTCAAGACTGAGAAAAATGTTTTCTTTCTTCCTGTCAGTTATGGAGTGTCACTCAGGGAGGTGGGCGTTGAGGGGAAGGTGAGGCAGAGAAGAAAAAGGCTCTCTAGCTTCTCCCTTTCGTCTTCTGTTCCTTTCCATCCTGTGCGGTCTTTGGAGGGTCAGGGGCAAAGGCCTCCGCCTCCTGGCAGTTTCTGTTCGTGAGTCCAGCTTGAGAGAAGAGGAAGCAGGGAGGGGCCTGGCCCAACCAAGCAGGGCGCTTGGACTAAGAGAGCCGAGTTTCTCCATCACTCCCATCTGCGGTCAAGGCACAGGTTTGAGGGGCTACCCTTCTCCCGTTCCTGTCATAGAGCAAATGCGGAGACTTTTTTATTTTTTTATTTTTTAAACTGGACTCTAAGGCTGGGCGCAGTGGCTCACGCCTATAACCTGGCACTCTGGGAGGCTGAGGTGGGAGGATCACTTGAGCTCAGGAGTTTGAGACCAGTCTGAGCAAGAGCGAGATCCCATCTCTACTAAAATCAGAAAAATTTGCTGGGTGTTGTGGCGGGCATTTGTAGTCCCAGCTACTTGGGAGGCTGAGGCAGGAAGATCGCCGGAACCCAAGAGTTTGAGGTTGCTGTGAGCTGTGCTGCTACTCTGTGTCAGGGTCCCAGCCCGGGGGCAGGGTCCATTCAGACCTGTGCAACTGGTGCAACCAACTGAAGAAATAGAGAAGTATGATAAAGAAAGGGGCAGGAGACAGAGAATAGAATTTTCAAAGGTGGAAGCTCAGGGGACCACCATCTGTTAGTGGGCTCCGGTGAGTGGCCTCAAGTGGCCTCCATTCATGTAGCTTTTATTGAAATCTATCTGCCCAGGTAGCGAGCTGAGGGTGGGAACAAAGATACCAGCATTTTCTCTGAGTAAGCTATCAGCTCCTATTGTTGTTATTATTAACTTTAAGGATTTGAGCAGTTTTGGAGCATCTGAAACTTGGGTCTTGTGTAGGGGAAGCCTCCTGTCTAGAGTCACACAGATTCTTGGGACGGTATTAAGCTCTACTAGTTCACTGTGGAGTCAGACGCCACTAGCATCAGTCTCCTCTGAGGAATTGGTGGGAGAGAGGTTTTTTCCTTTCATCACTACCACAGAGGGTTTTCCTCTACGATAGAGATGTTAAGCCTTCCTGCCCATATCTCAGAGCTACTCCCTTGGTCTCTGCCCCAGCGTATGCAAATCTCCATAATCAGTATCTACTTTGTTTAATGGGCGGGCAAGACCCAGAAGGTGTATCTTTTCTAGGTCTCCTTGAGATTCCTCAGATTCCTTTATGACACTTCCTCAGAGTGTTCATAGACTCAGCAGGTATTGGTGTAAGCTGTATCCGCAATAGGCCAGAGTTTCAGGAAAGGCTGGAAACTTGTTCAGAAAAGAAATTTAGCAATGGCTAGCTTAAAGTTGAACTAGCTGACTTTTCTTTGTTCTGACTCCTTCAGCTTACTTTTTATCTTTCCCTTTCTCTAGGGGTGCCCTCCCCTGCCAAGAATGGGGTCTTCGGTCCCTATTCTGCCTGCGACTCTGTCTCAAAAAAAAAAAAAAAAGAAAAAGAAAAAAGAAACAGGACTCTAGAGTCACTTTTGAATGGATGGGGAAAAACTCCATTTTGAAGTCTGATGATACTTAGAGTTTAAGTTTTTGAGAAAAAATTTAATTCTCTTTACTTGCAATAGTTTTGTTTTTGCTATTCTTTAGTAGTGAATAATGGGAATTTGGAGGCTGTCTTCCAGGCCCCACTGGTTTTAGGAGTAGGTAGGATCACAGTGAGAACCTTCACGGTGCTCCTGGGCCTCGGGGCCTGCTCTCTGAACCTCCTTTGCCTCTGAGAATTTGTCCTCTCTGGAGAAGCTCATGTACTTTTTAAACTGCAATTTTTTATACTATCACAGTACCTCTTAAAAGGAGAATATGCACTGAAATGGATGCATTCCTCCCACAGGCATATTGGAAGGTCTCAGAAGACAAAAAAGCAAAATGTGCAGAAAAAGGGAAATCAAAACAGGTAATTTCTAAGCTACAAAAAAAAAAATAATAATAATAATAATCCCAGGTGAGTATGTCTTAGTTATTTTAATCTGAAGGCCACGACTGCTGAGCTGCAGACCAGGCTTTCAGTTCGGGTTCTGTTGTCCTGGTGGGCCTGGTTACGTTACCATGACATAGTTGAAGCCTGTCCCTTCTATCCTGAGTGTTGGAATTGGGTCTCACATAGCACATGCCACACATTGTAGGCCTTAGCGAAGTTTATATGGATTTAATTTATCTAAGTGTCCTGAAACTTTGACTATAGGAAACTATTTTTGATGCCCACTGGTGATTGGCTTTAGGCTTGGAGGGGTTGCTTCCTCCCTCCCTCCCACCAGGGTACATATGATTAGGTTACATTGTTTGTGTTTGTTAGGTGAAGTCTGAGTTGTATTTCAGTCTTTCACCCAGATGTGCCATGTTTCCTGTGCTGTACCAGTTAGGTGGAAACTTACCTATTTCTCTCTTTCCTCACCCATCCGCCTAGTATATTTTTTTCTACAGCAGGGGTCCTCAAACTTTTTAAACAGGGGGCCAGTTCACTGTCCCTCAGACCGTTGGAGGGCCGACTATAGTTTTTAAAAAAAAACTGAAAAAATTCCTATGCACACTGCACATATCTTATTTTGAAGTAAAAAAACAAAACGGGAACAAATATAATCATACCGCCTCATGTGGCCTGTGGGCTGCAGTTCGAGGACCTCTGTGAGCATGTCCCCAGTAAGATTTGAGATAAGTTCTTGTTGCTTTTTTTAGTCACCACATCTTTGGTGAGTCTTCATTAGGGGCTGAAATGAAATCCTGTTAGGTACCTGGGCAGCTTGTGGACACCACAGAGATACAATTATGTGGTCTAGCTTGAGGTTCAGGTTTGCCTTGGGTAGACTCAGGGTCTCAGGGATCCTCCTGCTGCACAAGATCAGAGTAGGCATGTAGAAAGGAGCCCCGCAAGCTTGAGGTGACAGGGCAGGACCGTGAACACACACACGGTGGCAGAGGAGCTGGTGTCAGTGAAGGAGGGTCTGTGCTCTGGAAGTGAGCAGTGTGAGGGCTCAGGCGGTGGTGGGGGATGCAGCTGGGTGCAAGCTGACCGTGCTTTCCTCCTCCTCCCAGACGGAGTGCCTCAACTACATCCGTGTGCTGCAGCCACTCAGCGCTACCGCCCTGTATGTATGCGGGACCAATGCGTTCCAGCCGGCCTGCGACCACCTGGTAAGGCCAGTGGGCACAGCCTCGTCACTGGTTAAAGCAGAGAGGGTTCCTGGCAGGTGAAAAGCTGTCTCCACCCGGCAGAATGAGGTGTGCCTCAGGGCAGCTGTGGCCCCTCTGGCAAGCCTCTCCCGACTGTGATCAGGAGCCAGTGTCCAAGGCTGAGGGTGTGCCCTGGGGCAGGGTTCAGAGCACCGGTGACCACTGGCACAGAGCATATGGTAGGGGAACCTTCTAGAAAGTGAGGAAGGCCTGACTGTGATGGAATCTGGGTCAACTGGGAAAGTTAGGACTTGCCTCTGAGTGGTGTGTCTGTACTTGGTCGTGAGTGGCAGCATTTGGTGTTGGCTGTGGGTATGCACTTGCCTGTTGAACCACTGTCCTGGGTGACCACTCCAAGGGCCGTGGGTAAGTGTGCTGAGCCTCTGTCCCCTGAAGTGTCACTTCCCTGACTCTGCCTAGATGCATTCAACACCTCTCCCCATGAGGGGCCTCAGGAGGGCCCTACCGCACACGTCACAGAGGAAGAGATTCAATTTCAGCATCTACTGGAAGAAATTCTTTTTAATCAGATAATTTGGTGAATAATTTGGTAACAGAGAGAGTAGAATTTAAGTAAGTACATTTGAGGATTGAAAATGAAGCACATTTTCTATTAAGTACCTCTTTATTTAGTGATATGGCGATACACCGTACTTAGTGTGTCACCGTACACTGGTGACAGAACATGTGCTGGGGGAACGTTCCAGAAGGTGAGGAAGGCCTGACTGTGATGGGATCTACAGTCTCCCTATTTACCTGGTAAAATATGCTGTAATGAAAAACTTATTTTGCTTGAACCCTAAAATACTTGGAATTTTGAAAACATTTCCAACCTGGAGTCAGAGATAAATGACAAGGCAAAATCTGCACTAACTGGAGACCTCCGTAGGAGACCCAGGTCTTGCACACAGTTTGGGGTGAGGTTTGCAGCTTGGATCCTGGCAGTGAAAGCTGATCTGGGGTTAGGGTGCTTCTGGGGACCCTCAGTTCTCAAAGACAGATGTTTCTTTTTGCTTTAGTGCAAAAACTAAAAATGTAACTGTGCTGGAAACATTTTGCACATCAAAGGATTTTTCTGGATGAACTCTAGTTAATAGGAAGCTTAAAGCACTGTCATTTAAACTTATGTTCTGTAGACATGTCAGCTGAAGAGGTAAGGGGATTGTAATTTTTCCTTAATACTTTTAATGAAAACTTTCACACCTACAGAAAAGACAATCACTCATGTCTGTACTAGCAACCTGGGTTACACAGTTGGGAATGTGTATTCTCATGTGTATCTGTGAGCATGTGGGTGCTTGCTGAACTGTGACCTCTGCCTCCCAGAAATCTTCACAAACATCTCCTAAGAACGGTGATATTTTCCTGTATAACTCATACCTCAGACAGTGTGCTGCAGCTCCCCAGAACTGGCTCATAGCCATCCCTGTTTGCATTTTCACAGTGGCCTTCAGACATCCTTTTGAGGTGTGTAAGTCGATCAGACTAGGTGGTATGATCTCTTACCACCCACTTTATACTCTGTGACCTCACAGGTGACACCTGTGCAGTGTGGTGTTTGACCTGGCCTGCTAAGTTTGAGGTAGCTGTTCTCCTGCCCGGCACCCTTCCTGCTGTGCTGCTGAGGCGTCCAGCCAGCCTCCTTGGGCAGGGATGGTGGGTGCCCCCTCCCTGGTATGGTCAGTGCCTGTCCTTCTAAGCACCTGTAGGCTGTTGGGTACGGAGTGACAGTCCCACTCTTGCACTCTTGTTTCCCAGTGCTCCCTGGACTTTCAGCAGGCTTGCTCTGTCCTGTCCTCCTGTCTGTGCTGTCCTGATGGACATTTCCTGGGTTTTGCCTGCTTTTCTGCTGGGAGGCTCTTTCTCCTTCACTTGTACACACTTGTCATGTGCTTAGCGACAGAAACACCTCATCTGTCATTTTGTAGATGTTTCTCCCCATTTGTCACTTATCATTTAACTTTGTCATGTTGTCCCTTGGACAAGAGCTTCCCAGTTCTTTCCACAAGAACTGGCTCTGTGTTTTTTATTGCTTGTGTGGGTTTGGGCTTTCTTGTCAGGTAAAGAGATATCCCAAGATTGAACTGCTTTGCCCACACTTGCTTCTGGCGCACCTCAGTTCCATTTTTAATATTCTGATCATTAATCCACCTGGAATATGTTTTAGTGGCAGGAGGGAGATGGGTTTCTGCTTCTTTGTGTGTGTGTGTTACCTGTTTATTGAATTGTCTGGTTCTCTTCACTGCCTGGAAGGCCTCCTCTTCTCTAGACAGTAAGATCTTCACACGAGCTTCTGATCTCTTACGGAGAACATTTTGCCCTGGCGGCTTTGCTGTGCTGGAGCCGTAGCACCGCCAGCTCCCTTTTATAGATTGGTAAACTGAGGCTCTTGGGAGAAACTTGGCCAGGCGTCAAGGCAAGGACACCGAGGCCCTGGCACCCAGACCCAAGCTGAGTAACACCAGGCACAGCGCCAGGGGCAGATTCACGGGGCTTGACACTCACTTGCTCTGCCTTCTGAACGATCCAAATCTGTACAGTAAGTGGTACACAGACACATTATTCCTAGGGAGATTTGGCCATTTTGGGGTTCACTTTCTTTTTATTCAATTGTAGAACTTAACATCCTTTAAATTTCTGGGGAAAAATGAAGATGGCAAAGGAAGGTGTCCCTTTGACCCAGCCCACAGCTACACATCCGTCATGGTTGGTGAGTCCTGTTCCTCAGCTCTCGTCACCCCGAGGATTTGGGGGCGTGCCAAGATGGGACCCTTCTCTGTACTGTCTTCATGGCTTTGTTTTGATATAACTTGTCCTTAGAAAAGGAAGGTGTGACCCTGCATGGACCCTTTAATGAGGGTTTTTGGGTTCATTGGTCACAAGATTTACAGGCACCACCAGAAATCATCACTTTCTATCCATCGCTGGTGCCTGTCGTTTGGATGGCCCAGCCATGTTGAGCAGATGCTCCTGTCTAAAGGGAAGGTCTGTGCCCATGCCACGTGTGGCCCACGATGGACTTGCACCTCTGCGTGGAACAGCCTTAGCCTCCCGAGCACTTGCTGCTGTGTTCATCAGCATTTTCCTGGATGTGGGAGTTACTTGCTTGTGTTTAGTTATTGCCTGGTGACTCAAAAATACATCTGAAGGTGGATGCCAGAATATCTACATAAAAGCAACAGGAGACACAGGGAACATGCACCCCAGGATCAGGGAGACTGTCCACCCCTTTCTCTGGTGGCTGGTGGCTTAATTGAGTTGTAAATAAAAACATGTTGGGTGTTTGTCCTGGTATTCATGCTGTAGTTTAAAGGGCTGGTTTCTTCTTTCTTCCTGGGCCACTGCAGATGGAGAACTTTATTCTGGGACATCATATAATTTTTTGGGAAGTGAACCAATCATCTCCCGAAATTCTTCCCACAGTCCTCTGAGAACGGAGTATGCGATCCCCTGGCTTAACGGTAAGGAGCAGAGCCATGTGTGTCTCTTCTCGTGAGTGTTCACTGGGTGGTCTCCGAGCCCAGCAGGTCCCCTAGCCAACGTCCGCCCCTGTGCAGTGGGGACAATTCTGGAACTGCTCAGAGCCTAGGGGCATCTTGTTTTTTTCTCCTCTCTGCTAACAAGGCACTTTTAAGATGGGTTATCTCCCTCTCCCCGCTCCCCCTAATGAATTTGGAAGACTTCCATAAAAGTGAGATTCCAGTGATAAATGGCAAACTCAAACTAATCAGATGGGCTGTGGTGTAACTTCCAGCGTGATGTAAGTGTGGAGTGATGCAGGTGCTGGCACTTCCTCTGTGCCCAGCCGCCAGCACTCGCGTGGCTGGGAGCTGGGTACCTGCTTCCTGCCAGACAGCACACGTCTGAGTGTGACCCCAGTGTGCAGAGGGCTGGTGCTTGCTCATGGGGGCTTTTCTCATGGGTGCCAACCAGCAGAGCCCTGGGTTTTGAAGCCCCGGATCTGGGGGCAGATCCTGAGGTCTGAGATTCAGAACAGCAGGCTACTCCTCAGGGTGGGGCTGCCACAGAGCTAGAGTCTCACGGCACCTAGATCTAGTGGCTTGTTTATTTGGGCACATGCTGCTTAAAGGGTCTTACAGCATGTATCTGAGGCTGATATGGGCTGGTTTTCTGTAGCTCCCAGACTGCGTGCTTGCCAGTCTGGGCTCTTGGGGTGAACCTGGGGCACCTCTCTGAGGCAGGGGAGGACAGGGCAGGCACCATGTGGGCTCAGTACTCCTGGACCCTGGAGTTCATGATTGAGGTATGCCATGTGCACCCTCCAGATGTCCTTGCAGGGAGCTCCCAGGCCCCTGAGGCTGTGCTGGCCAGCCTGGTGACCCCCGTGGGAAATGGGCAGCTACGCAGCTCTTTAGCTCTGTGTGCAGGGGTAATCGGCGTCATCCTCCTGCAGAGCCTAGCTTCGTCTTTGCTGATGTGATACGGAAAAGCTCGGACAGCGCCAACGGCGAGGACGACAAAGTCTACTTCTTCTTCACGGAGGTGTCTGTGGAGTATGAGTTTGTGTTCAGGGTGCTGCTCCCACGGATAGCGAGGGTGTGCAAGGTGAGCGCCATCCCACCCTGGCTTTCGTGCAGCTCTGCCATGGCGATAGTGTGCCCAGAAGGTTGGTCACTTCTGACCTTCCTCTGAACTGTCACCTTCCTTTGTGGCACAGATGGTGCTCGTGGGCCTGTCTGGTGCCAGGCCTTCCTTTCTTGGTCATTCTGGTGTTCTCTTTGGAGACTGAGGGTATGCTGGGCACCCCTTTGTGTGATCTACTGGCTTGATGTTTGTAGGAGATTTGGTTTTTGATGCAGCTTCCTCACACCTCCCCTCAGTGGTAAAAGCTAGCTTTCCTGGTGTGTATTCATCAGAGTTGACATTTCCACTTCTGGCTCTCTTAACCTAAGAGTGAAACATTAACTGGTTGCTGAAGGTTAAAGAGAGAGAACTGGTACTCACGTTTGTCAAAACCCAGTTTGAAGAACATACTGCAGGAGGGAGGATACCTTTAAAATAACCAACTGGAGGTACTGTGCTCCATATAGTCTGTTCTCTGTAGCCCCCAGACTGCGTGCTTGTTGGGAAGTCTAGCCTGGGCTCTCGGGAGAATAGCTTTTGGAGTAGATCTTAGGAAATCTTCAAGTGGCCCGGGGGCAGTTTCTGGGAGGAGATGGACAGGACTTAGGCCGAAGACGCAGCAGCTCCTGTTTGGGCTGGGTGCTCAGCTTGGAGCCGGTGAGCACGCACCCCTCCTGGAGACTACTGACCTACAGTTGCCAGGTGGCCCTTCTTGCATATTGCTCACCATGAGAACATCCCAGAAGCAGGGATTGTGCCTGTGGCACACAGGGTGCTTTGCATCTGCCTGGACCTTCTCTAGCCAGATCACTGACCAAATCCTCCAGTTGGCCCTCCACCCGGGGCTGTCACACTCTGTCTTGCTGCCAGGGAGATCATCTTAGCAAAGTGTGCATGTGCAGGGCAGCCTGGTGGTTGGTGAGGTGGACGGGCACTCCCAGGCCAGGGTTCCTTGCAGGTGGGCAGCGAGGCAAGGGGGTGGCACTGGCTGTTGGGGCTCGAGCTCTCTCTGCTCCTGTAGCTATGTGGCCACCAGGAAGCCAGGGTCAGACCTGCCTTGACCTTGGCGGGTTACCTGTCTCTCGGGGTTTCTGTGAGCTGTGCCAGGGAAGCACAGCACAGCACACCTCCCTCCCCCAAGGTCTGCAGCTTCCATGCTCTTCCTTTTCCTTCCTTTCCCCACACTTATTTGAGCTCCTGTGCAGAGGCCGTCTGAGCACAGACCCTGTCCACCACCTGGGGCACATGGGCTTTTCACCTGCTCCCTGAGACCTGGAAGCTAAACTACACAAATGACCAAAGACATGCCAGAAATTATTCTTTGGTAAACCCTCAAGGAAGAAAATGTTGTAAAAAAGCACTTTGATCACACAGTAGAGATGGGGAGGGGGCATTGTCATTGAGTCCATAATAATAAGCACTCCAAATTTATATTCTTCCACATTCCGATTTCATAGTTTCAGCATTTCTCTGCAGATACTGAAGTCGTGTGTTTATAACTCTCTCTCAGCTATCAGATCACTGATGCCTGTTAGTAAGGAGCTTAGTAGGTAGAAAGCTCTTAAGAGGTAATTTGGGTAGGAAGGAAGTGAGGATCCTAGTCCCTCAGAGATGAAGGGCTGTGGGCTGCAGGGCCAGGTGCTGTCCAGTGGCAGGAGGCTGCCCACTGCCCATGTAGCCCAGAGTGCATTTGTTGATAGGCCTTGATAAGCCAAGTGTTCAGCAAGCCCCATGAGCCCCAGGGCAGAAGATAGCAACGTGTGACACAGAGGCTCACCTCTGCACTTGTGGGAACAGTGCCCAGCATAGGGCAGCTATGGTGGTTTCAGTTGGAATTGAATGAGCTTTCAGTGGGAAGGTTTTTGTCTGTTTTGTTTTGTGTGGGCTTTTTGTTTGTTTGTTTGTTTGTTTGTTTTTGGAGACAGAGTCTCACTGTGTCGCCCTAGGTAGAGTGCTGTGATGTCATAGCTCACAGCAACCTCAAATTCTTGGGCTCAAGCGATCTTCTTGCCTCAGCCTCAAGTAGCTGGGGAGTATAGGTGCTCACCACAATCCCTGGCTAGCTTTTCTATTTTTAGTAGGGACTGAGTCTCACTAGTTTCAAACTCCTTGAGCCTTTTTTTTTTTTCAGTTTTTGGCCGGGGCTGGGTTTGAACCCACCACCTCCGGTATATGGGGCCGGCGTCATACTCCTTGAGCCATAGGCACTGCCCCAAACTCCTGAGCTCAAGCAATCCACCTGCCTCAGCTTCCCAAGTGCTAGGATTACAGGCATGAGCCGCTATGTCAGGCCTTTGTTTTGTGGTTTAATCTGGGAATGTTCTCTAGTCCAAGCTGAGACTTAGAAGTTGTGCTGGGAGCGGTCATTGTTCTGTCCTGGCTGGCCCGGGCAGTGCTGTGCCCCTGAGTTTAGGGCCTGCTCACAGGGTCCTCTCTCCTCACACCGTGTCTTATCTCTGGGATTTCAGGGGGACCAGGGTGGCCTGAGGACTTTACAGAAGAAGTGGACCTCCTTCCTGAAGGCCCGACTGATCTGCTCCCGGCAAGACAGCAGCCTGGTCTTCAATGTGCTGCGGGATGTCTTCGTCCTGAGGGCCCCGGGCCTGGAGGTGCCCGTGTTCTATGGGCTTTTCACCCCACAGCTGTAAGTTCCTGGCTGGGGTCCGTGCCCTGCCTGTCTTGCTGCCCACCAGCCAGTCACCATGCCTCCCTCCCCCGTCCAGGAACAACGTGGGGCTGTCGGCAGTGTGCGCCTATGACCTGTCCACAGTGGAGGAGGTCTTTTCCCATGGGAAGTACATGCAGAGTGCCACAGTGGAGCAGTCCCACACCAAGTGGGTGCGCTACAACGGCCCGGTGCCCAAGCCGCGGCCTGGAGCGGTGAGTGGGACCTGGGGTTGGGGGCTGTGATCAGTCTGCCCCTCCAAGGCCCAGAGCAGGACCTTGGTGCAGGTGCTGGGACCTCCTCACAGCCCAGGGACTGGAAGAGCCAATGAGCACAGCCTGCCCTTTCTCTGTGTTCTCTTTTGCATGTTACATAATAGCCATTGCCACATACTGCCCAAGCAAGAAGGCCCTGCCGCCTGAAGGACTGCTTTGCGAAATTAACATTGCATAATACAACTGAGTCTGTTTCATTTTCAGTTTCCTGTAGAGAAACACAGAATTCCTGGCACTCTCATGAGCTCTACCACCACGGGTTCAGAGGAGTCACATTTTTTTCCCCTAAATAATGAATTTCATGTTGCAATTAGTGTGAGCTTCTAGGTTTCTTTGTGCCTGCTCTCAGGGCAGTGTGCTTGGCCCTCAGCGGGGCTGTGGCGAGGCAGGAGTGTCCCAGTCCGCAGAGCTCCCCCAGGGCTGGCTCCCTCTGTGGGGCATGTGTCCCCAACGCGTCATTGCTCCTTCTGTGCATTCTGTTAAGTAACGTGTTCACTTTGGCCAAGGATTTTGGTTTACTCTTGTCAGGGAGCTAGGACAGACAAAGAACCTTGCATGCTCTTCATCTTTCATTCTATTTATAATGGGACTGTTTTTAGCAATATTTAGCATTCTTCTCTTCTCAGGGAAAAGCTACAAGGAAACATTCTATTTTTCAGTTTCAAAAGCTTGGTTAAGTGTTTTTCATTTATAAGTAGATACAAATTCATCTGCTGATTACGTGCCATGAGATGTAATTCTGTCTTCCGGAGATAGTTTACAATGGTGTCCTGGGGACATCAGGGGAAGGCCACCTCCGTTATTTGCTGTTAACCTCTTTTCCAGAAGTCCATTCTGTGGTTCTCACATTTCACACCTTGTGGAAGTCCCGAGGTGTGTGCAGAAGCGTGGGGTGGGTTGTCTGGGGCCTTGTGTGCTCACCACGGATGACTTTGCTCCCATAGTGTATTGACAGTGAGGCACGGGCGGCCAACTACACCAGCTCTCTGAGTCTACCAGACAAAACGCTGCAGTTTGTTAAAGACCACCCTCTGATGGACGACTCGGTAACTCCAATAGACAATCGGCCCAAGCTCATCAAAAAAGATGTGAACTACACCCAGATCGTGGTGGACAGGACCCGGGCCCTGGATGGGACCATCTATGATGTCATGTTTATCAGCACAGGTGGGTTCTGAAGGCTCCACAGGGATAGCATGTCTGTGTCTTCTGCTAGGAAAGTTATGAAGGTCAAGTAATCTTTTGCAAATGGATTGGAGGTCCCCTCAAGGTGACCTGAACGGTTTGTTTACGGCATGAAAGGACTTTTGAGAAGGCACCACACCGAGCAGCTTTCAGATCTTGGTGACCACCAGGCCACCTGGAGGCTTGTTAGACGTGCAGGTCCTGTCCTGGGGCTGGGTTGGGCTGGGCTGGTAGGTGGTACCCAGGCAGGGGCCGGTGTGAGAGTCGGCCTGGGAGGAGGCAACAGCCCTATGTTTCCTTTTTTTTTTTTTTTTTTATTAAATCATAGCTGTGTACATTAATATGATTGTGGGGCACCATACACTTGGTTCATAGACCGTTTGACACATTTTCATCACACTAGTTAATAAGCCCTGTGTTTCCTAATAGCTGCAGAAGACCCCAACCCTGCTACCCTACTGAGGAGCTGGGTTTGAAATGTGCTCTGACTTGCCATGTGGGCATATCTGCCCTAGGTCGTGGGCTCTGAAATGAGCGCTTCTGGACCAGGTCGTGGGGTAGCTGGCAGGGCCCCGCAGCCTGCCCTCAGAGCCTCCCAGCCAACCTCACTTGTGCCATGCCTCACCTGCCTGCCTGGGCCCCTCCTGGACGACACCCTGAGGGTCGGTGGAACTCAGCAGCAGTTTCAAATGCTGTGATGGCAACTTTGTTGACAAAGGGCTATTTTGGTGTCAAGAATGGAACATTATTTATTTTTTCACAAAGAAACTAAAATAGCCTTTAACATTTGCATATCTGATTGTTTATTTCAGTTGTTGATTTTTCCAAAGACTTTTTCTTTTTCATTCCTCATGCAAAATTGTCATCTTTTCCAAGTATCTTATTGAAGAAATGACTAGAGAATGAAGGAGGGAGAGTATTTGTCTCTGTGGTCATTTTCCTTGGCTTCTGTTTCTGGGGCTGCATCACCGATCAGTAGCTTTACCGTTGCAGACCAGGGAGCCCTGCACAAGGCTGTCAACCTCGAGAGTGACGTGCACATCATCGAGGAGACACAGCTTTTCCGGGGCCCAGAACCTGTCCAAACTCTGCTGCTGTCTTCAAAGAAGGTAAAGTGATGTGGGTAGCTGGGCCAGGTGTCTGCCTTGTGTGGTAGCTTTGAGTCTTAGTGACCACAAGTCACCAAGCTGGAGTTAGGCACTGGGGAGGCCCCTTTGTCTGTGTGGCCCGGTGAGCTGACCTTGGGACTGCCAGCCAAAGCAGTTCCTATGCTGTGGGATCTGAAGTTTGGGAAAAGGAAAGAAGGCATACCTGGGGAGACAAACTTTCTTTCCAAAGTTGCCAGAATGTCCATGACTTCTTGCAGGTTTATGGGCTGTGGTGAGGTGGGCATGTGCCCTCTGAAAACACATTCTCATGCCCTGAGCTTGGTGAGACTGCAGACGTATTGGTGGAGTGTGGTGTTGATGCAGCTGACTTGTCAGCATAGACATGTCCTAGCAGAAATAATGTGACATGTCTATAGAGATCTTTCCACCTTAACATGGTGCTTTCCCCTATGTGCGGGTGGCAAACCTTTCCTGTAAGAGGTGGTGAGTCTTAGAGGCCATGAGGACCATGAGATCTGGGCTGTGGCTGCTCCACTCTCCAGCTGTCATCCACTGACTGTGGCCAGGGTATACATGAGGGCACCTGCCTATGGAAATCTCCAAAGATTTCAAATGTCACAAAATATTACTCATGCTTTTTTTAACCACTTAAAACTATAAAACCCATTCTTGATTGGTCGGCAGTATAGAAATGGCCAGGGGACTGGCTTTGGCCCCCAGGTCAGAGTTGGCTACCCCATCCCAGGTCCACAGTGACCTTGGGAAGTGCCACTACTAGTGAGAGAACACAGCAGAGCACAGGCTGGTCCAGATCCCCCGCTGCACCGTTTCTGGCTGTAAGCCTGAGCAGGCCAGCCTTGTCCTGTGTGCCTCAGTGTCCTTATCTGGACAGTGGGATGAAAGCACCTCCTCAGTGGGTGGCTGTGAGGTACTATCAAGGCTTATCAAGGCCTATCAACAAATGTACTGTGTCATACGAGCCCTGTAGAGTGCTAAGAACAGGCTTGGCTCTGCAGGAGCCCAGAGAGCCTGTGTCAGAAGGAGGTAGGCTGGATGGTGCTCCCATGAGGGGCTGGCCCTCCTCCAAAAGCTGTCCTGCTGAGGGTTCACAGGTGGGAGGCACCCTGGGGAGGATGCTGCCCTGTGACTGGGCAGAGCTTTTCCTGGGTGGGGATCTCCCCAGCTGGGTCTGAGAGCCCCACACTGTGACCTGCTATGCTTGCAATTTCTGGTGCCTGCCCTGGGACTGCCAAGACCCCAATGGCCAGGCTACCTGTCACTAAACTTCTCCTCCCTGTACTGTTTCTAAAGCCTTCCTTCAGCACGTCAGTCTGGGCTTGTTATCCTGTCTTTTTCTGTGGCTGAGAATGTCTGGTTTAACCTGCACAACTCTTGAGAGGCCCTTGACAGGGGTGGGTAAATACCCACGCTGGCCCCTTGGAGGGCTGCCTCCCGTAGCTGGTTGCTGGTCAGTCCCCAGGCGGTGAGCAGAGGAAGGAGACCCTTCTAGCTGGGCAATAACAGGACCACCTTTTAGGACTGGCACATATTTGCAGACATCTCTCGAGAATCTTGACCGTAAGCTTATCTGTGTCCATAAGCTTCTGGCAAACTCCTGTTATGTGGTTGTCTTCCCTCTCTGCTCCTGTAGTGTGTTTCCTCCTAGGTTCTAAATGGAAATGAAATAGCTTGAGTGAGCTATAAGCTGCCAGGTACTTGGTGTCTGGGGAGATTTTGCCTGTCAGTCTCTAGAACATTCTGGGATCCCTGGCGATTTGAAGGGTGGGTGTTTCAGCTGTTTCCCCAGCCCGACCCCAACCTCATACATAGTTGAAAGACGTGCACCCAAATGGCAGACTGGAGCAGGCATGGAATACTCACCAGAGTAAAGTTTGGGCCCCTGCTATGGACATCGGAGCATGAGGCTTTGCTCCACATGGTCACTCGGGGACCCAGGCTGGCAGAGGCCTCCAGGGCACATAGGCCCTGACCCACAAAGGTGGAAGGAGGTAGGGAAGGGGGTTTCTGTGTAAGAGGGAGTTAGTGACAGGTCAGTCCTGTGCTCAGCCCAAACCCAGTTGCCTGGCCATACCAGGCAGCTGTCAGACAGGGAGCCTGAGGCCTAGGAGGGAGAGAGTTGGTGGGTTTAGGGAAGCCTTGCTGGTCTTGCCTGGCCACCCCACTCAGTTGCCTGGGAGAGGTGGGATCGCACCCTGCATGCTGGGAGTTCCACACCTTCCCCTAGGATCGGGGAGGGCCCCAGGTGGATTTGGAACTCCCAGCTGCACGGCCATGGCAGCAGGAGACGCTGCTCAGTGGTAAAAAGACTGTGTTCCCTGCCCTCCGCCCCCATCAGCCTCTCCCAGGGCAATCAGTGAACAGAGCAGGAGCCAGCCTACACCCTCCCTGTGTCACATCCCCTAATGACAGGTGTGTGTCTTTGCTTTTTATTGTAGTGAAAATACATGACATGACGTTTACTCTCTTACTCTTTCTTCTCTGTACACTCAGCAGTGATGAGAACAACCTTGCTAGGTGACTCATCCCCAGAGCCCTCTTCATCTTCCCAGGGAGATGCTCAGCTCCCTGAGCAGTCACTCCCCGGTCCCCCTCCCGCAGCCCTGGGCACCCACCATTCTGCCTTCTGTCTCTGTGGCTGTGACTGCTGTAGGTTTCTCCTCTCTGTGGACTCACACAGCATTTGTCCTTTTGTGACTTGCTTATTTCACTTAAAATAATGTCCTCGGGGGTCATCCCTTTGTAGCAGGTTGGAATTTCCTTCCTTTTAAGGCTGAATGGTGATGCTTGTATGGACAGACCACATGTTACATGTCTATTGGTTCCTCAAAGGACATCTGGGTTGGTCCCACCTTTGTGGCTCTTGTGAATAGTGCTGCTGTGAACACAGGTGTGCAGACACCCCTTTTAGTCCCTGCCTCTGTCCTGTGGGCATATGCAGCAGGTATGCTTTGATGGTTGTCTGAGCCCAGAGAGTTGGCTGTGGTGCATTTTTACCAGGACTCTTGCTAATGGTGGCATATAGCCAGAGTGGCAGAGGGCAGGGGAGGAGCTTGGCAGCTCATTCGACTCTGGCCTTGTCCACCATCACCCCCACGTGCCTCAGGCTCTGCACATACACTCTCTGGCGGAGATAGTTGCCAGGCCAGGAGAAGGGGAGGTGGGAGACAGGGTCTTTGAGGGTTGAGCTGGCTCTCAGGTGCCTCACTGAGGCTGCGCGGTGCCTAGTTAAGCTTGCTTTTCTCTTTGCCTTTAAAAAATTCTTTGTCTTGAAATAATTTTAGGTTTATAGAAGAGGTAAGATGCTCTGAGAGGGCGTCACTTCTCTTCTAGCCAGGTGCATTCATCTGAGCTGAAGCGCCATCCTAGGCACCTGTGCCATTTGGAGCCCAGCGCCTGACACCCCCAACCCCCACCCCTTAGCCATCTATGACCTTCTCGGCTCCTCCAGGATCACTGGTTGCATTTGGGCATCACATCTCCCCTGTGTCTCAGTCTATCCCTGCGTCCTGTGAACCTAGGACTCCCAGACATGATCAGTCAGGCATCTGTGGCCTGTCATATGTTTTCATGATCATGGGTCAGAGGTCTGGGGGAGCCACCTGAGAGGCTGCTGGGGATGTGGCATCCCCATGATGCAGTGCTGGTGCGGTGACCTTGGTCTCTAATTCTGAGTCAGCACCGGCTTTTCCTATGCACTGTGCACCAGGGGTGGGGTTGTGTGGGGGCAGAGTGAGCCCCTCCTCTTGGGGACAGTGTGTGGGTGTATGAAAACCCACAGTCACCTCTACTTACGTGGGGCAGGGACTTGGAAGCTGCAGGAACACCCCGTTCTCCTTTGGCCCACCCATGTTCACAGCTGCCAGTGGCCTGCCCGCTGTAGTCTCTGCTGGCTGTCCTAGTGGAGAATTCCCCTTTCTCTCTTCCCTTCCATGCTTACTTACCCACTGGAAACTGAGAGGCATGTTCTGCTGTCACAGCTGTTATCACTTGGGCTCCAGCTGGCCTTGTCCAGGACAAGCAGAGGTGGTCCTGGATAGACCTGGCTGAGTCTCCTGCTGCCAGGAAGGGTTGCAGCCCCAGAGGCTGGTCCCCATAGCCCTCCCAACCCTTCACAGCTGCTGCCTGCCTCTTGCTGGGATGAAGGGTCAGGTGGGCTCCCCTTGGCCACCCAGTGACACCTGTTTTGTTATGCATGAGCATCCACAATGCCTTGCAAGTGTGTCCCTGGCAGGGGACCCTTTGAAGGTACCTGGTATAGGCTTTGTCACCAGGAAACATTTCCATACCTCCAGGAGCCATGGAACACAACACCCTTGATCCTTTCCGTGAAAGTGGTGTGTGTGCGGCCTCGTTTACCTGAGTTTCAGGTAAACTCAGGGACAGCTCTGGGCCGGGTTCCCTCTGCCATTTGTGGAGTTTGTTTCCATCCACTGGGGGAGGGGTCAGGGTGGGGCTTTCTCTCATGTATCTGCACCCACGCAGGCTGGTCTATGACCGGGGGCCTTTGGATTCCTCAGAGCCTGTGGGTCTGGGTCAGTGGCAGGGACTGTGACCTTCAGCCAAACCCTGATGTTGGTTCTGAACGTGCCCTTGAAGATGAAGATTGTGCTTCATCTGACTCTAAAATACTAAGTTGTATGTAAATCTCGGTATCTTGTGATGTTAACCAAGAGGTTTTTCTGGGATATCGAGGTGAGACAGATTCTTCCAGGCAGAGTAAGAGGGTTCATTGTGCCACCTGCCAGCCTGTTGCATGCCCTGAGCTTCAGGAGGGTGCAGTGTGGGGCACCTTTTCTCCTGCTGACTTTAGTATAAAAACAATTGACCATGGTGATTGTGTGAGTCGGACACTGCCGATGCTGACGGGCTGAGGGAAAGGACCTGAAGCCACAGCCATCCCAAACTGGGTATACCGGAGGGTGAGAGTCAGCCTGTTCCCCACTCTGAATGTGGCCACACAGGGCTGGGCGGCTGCTCTCCTGTCTGTGTGTTCCTCTCATACACGTAGATGTGTGGAAAGTGAGAGGTGTCCCTCCCATTATTCTGTTTGTCTTTTATATAATATCTACCTGGAGTCCCCCCTGTGGCAGGTCCCTGCTGAGTCCAAGGACTCTGTCCACGGGCACTCACGTGCTGGCTGGGGGATGTGGTTGGTAGTGGTACCCTGAGTCCTCATCTCACCTGCAGTGAGGCAAGGAGGGTGGCCGAGAGCGTCAGGCCAGCGCACCCACTCCTGGGCAGGGACCCAGAGGGGGCACCGAGCAGTCTCCTGCCCCAGAAGAAATATGTGCAGAAAAGTGCTCTGCCAGCAGGGAGGGCTGGGGCGTCAGGGCCCCAGCCGGGAGGGAGGGATTCAGTCCCAAGGCCCAGTGCGATTCTGCTGGAAGACCATGCAAACGCTAACCTGCATTCACCCGAGGTTTTGTCCGGCCTTGCCCTGGTTCTGACTTGGGGAGGTCCTGCTCCCATCCCTGAAGATGTTCTCCTCAGTGGGGGAGGAAGCACAGAACCCTGCTGGGCTATGACTTTGCCTGACACCAGTTCTCTTCTCTGTCTACGTGTACAGGGCAAGAGGTTCCTGTATGCCGGCTCCAACCTGGGCGTGGTCCAGGTCCCCCTGGCCTTCTGTGGGGAGCATGGTACCTGCGCGGACTGCGTGCTGGCACGGGACCCCTATTGTGCCTGGAGCCGGCAGGCAGATGCCTGTGTCACCCTGCACCAGACTGAGGACCCCAGCAGGTACGGGGTGGGTTGCTGTGTGTGTCTGGGTGAGTAACGTGTGCAGGTGCCATGTGTGTGCGGGTGATGTGTACAAGAGTGCATGTGTGTACGGGTGAGTGATGTGTGGGTGGCCCGTGTATGCAGGTGAGTAACGTGTGCAGTGCCGCGTGTGTGCGGGTAATGTGTGCGGGTGAGTAACGTGTGTGGTGCCGCGTGTGTGCGGGTGAGTAACATGTGCGGTTGTCTTCCAGCCAGTTGATCCAGGAGATGAGTGGCGATGTCTCCAGCTGCCCCGGTGAGTGGCTCCTCCTCCTCCCAGCTCCTGTGAGGGCAGCGAGGTCTCGCAACCATTCATTCCCTGGTGCTTCAGTTCTGTGTCATTGTGTGCCTTCTGTTTTTCTTTCCCCTCTCAGAAGAGAGGCCACGTGTCGGGTAGCAGGCCCTGTGGTCTTCCTGCTTGTCATTGCAGAAGAGCGCGGAGCACCACACAGTGTGTTTCCTGGGCACCCTCCCCGTCCAAAACTGTCTGCTCTTTCTTCTGCTCAGCTTAGGGCTCATGAAGCAAAACCTAGACCTACCCTAACTGGGAAGAGGGGACCCCTAAGAGATGGGTCCGCAGGCAGTTGAGGAACTGGGCTGGTGTTTCCCTCAGGTCCCCAGCTGGGGTTCCCACCACCTGTGACCGTCTGCCTCTGATGAGAGGAAGGATGGAATCAGGCCCGATGACCCATCCTCAGCAGTTGCTAAAGGTCATGGTGTACAGGCAGTCATGCCCCTGGGTTCTGTGCCCTCCAGTCCCAGTAAAACAGCTGTCATCAGATTATGACACCTGTAGGAGGGGGCTGAGGTACACAGAAAGGGCGGCTTCTCTCAGAGCCTCTAACAGGAGGGTTGCGCATTTGCTGCCACCAGACACGAACTGGCCTCTCTGCCTAGGCTCCCCCAACCTGGTGCATTTCTTCCAGGATGCAGGGGTGAGATGCGGGATTTCTACTGCTTGGAGCCGCCTCCAATTTCTTTGTCCCAGTGGGCTGCCATCCAGAGCTCATCTCTTTGCTTTTTGCTCACGCATGTCTCTATTTCCTTAGTTGCTCTGGAAGAGTCCGTGTTGCTCCAGTGGGTGAAAATTATGTCATCTTGTGGGTATTAACCTATTTTTAAAAGGAGTTAGGTAGCAAACAGTTGTTGATGCTGTGCACGTTTATTTTGATGTTCCAGATAAAACTAAAGAAAGTTACCGGCAGCACTTTTTCAAGTGCGGCAGCACAGCGGAACTGACATGCTTCCAGAAGTCCAACCTGGCCCGGGTGTTCTGGAAATTCCAGAACAGTGTGCTGAAGGTCGAGAGCCCCAAGTATGGTCTCATGGGCAGAAAAAACTTGCTCATCTTCAACCTGTCGGAGGGAGACAGTGGGGTGTACCTGTGCTTGTCAGAGGAGCAGGTCAGGAATAAGATGGTCTCCCGGGTGGTCGCCAAGCATGTCCTCGAGGTGAAGCACGTCCCGGCACGTCCCGAGCTGCCCACCTTGCCAGCTATTCAGACGGAAGGCAGCTGGATTGCCCCCAAAGTGTCAGCAGCGTCCATCCCAGGGTCTCCACCCCCAACCCCCGCTGTGCAAGTCAGCTCCCCCAGGGCCGTCACCCCTGCCCCCAGGCCCACGCCCACCAGCACATCCTGCGAACCAAAGATCGTCATCAACACGGCTCCCCATCTCCTCTCCGAGAAGACCATGTACCTCAACCCCAGCGATAACCGCCTCCTCATGTCCCTCTTCCTCCTCTTCTTCGTCTTTTTTCTCTGCCTCTTTTTCTACAACTGCTACCAGGGCTACCTGCCCGGACACTGCTTAAAATTCCGCTCGGCCCTGCTCTTTGGGAAGAAGAAGCCCAAGTCGGATTTTTGTGACCGCGAGCAGAGCCTGAAGGAGACGTTGGTGGAGCCGGGAAGCTTCTCCCAGCAGAACGGGGAGCAGCCCAAGCCAGCCCTGGACACCGGCTATGAGACCGAGCAGGACACCATCACCAGCAAAGTCCCCACAGACAGGGAGGACTCGCAGAGAATCGACGACCTCTCTGCCAGGGATAGGCCATTTGATGTCAAGTGCGAGCTGAAGTTCGCGGACTCGGATGCAGATGGAGACTGAGGCCGGCCCGGCATCCCCACCCGCACCTCGGCTGTGACACATCCACACTGGGGGGTTTTGTGTCTCTCCCGTTTGGTAGCCGAGTCTTGGTAGCGCTGCGTAGGTTAGCCCGCGTCGAGCAGCCAGCCTCAGTCCTCTGTGTGTTTTCTCTTGGGTTGAGCCTGTGACTTGGTTTCTCTTTGTCCTTTTGGAAAATGACAAGCATCACATCCCACGGTCGGTCGGAGTGCTTTACGGAGTCCCGTGGGCAGTGGTGCAGGTTTACCTGAGCCCTTTTTGTAGTGGGGGAAGATGGTTTTGACCCCCCGGCTGAGAAGAGCATCCCTTCGGCTCCCCTCCTCACGGCAGCCACTAAAAGATAATTCATTCCAGATTGGAAATGACATTTTAGTTTATCAGATTGGTAACTTATTGCCTGTTGTCCAGATTGGCACGAACCTTTTCTTCCACTTAATTATTGTTTTAGGATTTTGCTTTGATTGTGTTCATGTCATAGGTCATTTTTTTTTTAATTACTGAAGCAGATGTTTTAATATTTAGAAGACGTGCATCTTCTAGATTTTGTTATATATTGGGATAAAATATAGTTTATGTTGCTTAAGATTCTCAGGGACAAACATACTTTTGCTAAATGCATTCTTTCTGCTTTTAGAAATGTTGACCAAAACCATCTCTCGAGCACACTCACCTTTTTTTTTTTTTTTTAACTTTATTCCTCAAGAAAAGTATCGTTTTTCAGAGATTTGTTTTTCTGTACTTTTTTTTTCCTTCTCTTTTTCTTTTTATTCTCTTGAAGAGGTCTGTCCCATGCCTGTGAGGCGGGTTTGAGTGAAGGAAGGTGGCCTGGGCAGCCCAGAGCCCGGGGGTCAGCTAGGGGGGTCCCGGAGCTGAGAGGAGGGGTGTGGCATGGTCAGTGCCCATGGCTGCCAGTCAAGACTTCCTGTCAGACAGATGGAACCTTCACAGGACACCTTTGGTTTTCTGAGCATTCCTGTCTCTTTTTGCTTCAATTCTATGCCCACTGCCTGCCCAGACTTTCCCAGCAACCTAACTGAGCTGTACCTACTGAGCTGGGCCTCTGTGGACAGGGTTGCTGGCCAAGGGCTGTGACCACGTACCTGTAAGCACACAGCCACTGTTCCTGACCTGCTCCACCGGCCACTGTCTTAAAGATGTGAACGGGTGGTACGATCTCAACATTTGCTAATTTTACACTCCATCTCCCTGCTTTGTAAATACCCATTGAGAAGAGACTTTTTTCCCCATGGCAAAGAGCAATAAACTCTGGATTTTTGTGTGCCTGTGTGGACAGTCTTGTCTTCCAGCATGATATGATTTGACTATTCTGGTGTGAACATTTGTGTTTTATAAGATATACCTTGTTTTTATTTTTCTACTTTGAATTGTATACATTTGGAAAGTACCCAAATAAATGAGAAGCGTCTATCCTTGATTTGGGCAGGATGTTCCTTAGCGGAGGCGGTGCAGCACCTGTGCCCTGTGGCTGCAGAGGCGGCTGTGCTTCCTGCCGCTTCTCCCATGGCCAGGCTCTTTTCTCTTCCACTCAACATGTCCGTTTCTTGCTGTGTCTCGCCTTCGTCACTTGTGATGTGCCCCTGGACTTCTTCCTCAGTGCCCTCTCTTTTCTGTCCTGTCTCGCAGCTTCATCTTCTAAGCCTTTCCTTCCTCCTGGCTCCTCCTCCCTGTCCTGTCTGGGCCCTGATTCGTCTTCCTCTCCCCGGAGCCTCTGGCCGACCTCAGGCACGGGGCCTGAGAGCAGCTCACGGGTCTCCTTGCTGCCACCCTTCCTGAGTGACCAGGCGCAGCAGGTGCATTCGCTGGGGACCTTCCACCTCTTCTGCCAGGCCACAGGTGAGTGAGGGCACTGTGTGTGCCCTGTGCCCTATCTATCTCTCCTCCCAGGGGCAGGCGGGCTGTTGGGGCCTCCCCCATGGCTGGCAGTCTTCTCACTTTGCCTTTACAATCTACAGCTGTCCTAGCTGGGTTGAGCTGTTTCATGCTTTCATTGTGGGTCATTCTCAAGGGAAACTGCAAGAAGCATGAAGCTGCTCCTAGTAAGTAGCAGGGGTCAGCCAAATTTTTGCTTAAAAAGGCAACTGTTAAGTATTTTAGGCTTTGTGGGCCCTGGGCTCTTTGTTATGCAACTCTGCTCTGCTGCTATGCTGTGAAAGCTGGCAGAGGTGGTGAATGAGTGGGTAGGGCCATGTGCTAATAAAACTTTATTTACAAAAATTGACAGTGGGCCAGATTAGGCCCAGAGGTCCCACTTTGCCAGCCCATGGTATATGGGATTTTGTTCCTGTTTCTGCTAACAATTTAGAGGGTAACATGTGGCATTTGGAAAATTTTAAAAATTTTAAAAGATTAACTTCAGGCTGGGTGCAGTATCTCATGCCTGTAATGCCAGCACTTTGTGAGGATGAGCTGGGAGGCTCACTTGAGCTTAGGCGTTTGAGGATGCAGTGAGCTCTCATTGCACCACTGCACTTCAGCCTGAGTGACATGGTAAAAAAAAAAAAAAAAAAAATTCAGAGCTTCCAGAACAAGAGTTGTTCTAATGACTCATTTTAATGATGTTTAAAAGCAGAAAAGACTGAGAGTCTACGGTGCTCCCTGGGGACACAAGAGGCATTTGTCCTGGATTGGAAGATATTCAGATGGGATCTCTACTTTGGAAAGATGTGGGCGGCCAAAAACATTCTACAGGTGGATCCCAGGCTCTAGGCAGCTCCTAGTGGCATTGGTGTGTGGTCACCTGAGTGATCAGGTGATACGGAAAGAAAAGGAGTGGCACATGCCAGCCTGCCTGGGATAGGAGTGAAACAAGGAGGAAGAAAGCGATCTAGTTCATCTCTTTCTTAAAACTTCTAAAACTTCCAGAAACTCCTGAGTTTTAAGTTGCTGTCCCTGTTAAGCTCTGAGAGCCTCAGGGTGGCCTGTGTCAACGCAGCACACTGGCAGTGGACAGGAACTGTGAGCCTGCAAGAGCGTGGAGCTGGGCCTTGGCCAGCTTGCGTGGTTGGAGCCACGGGGCAGGGCCTGGTGGGCTGCCGTGGTCACATACAGCTGAATGTTGCTCCTCAGCAGGTATTTACCTTGGGGCAGGCAGGCCAGGGAAGTCCTTCATAGCAGTGAGGCCCTTCATAGGCCTGGGATGGGGTTAATTTCTCTCCAGATGTTTGATCTGGGCCCTTTCATTCCCCATTGAAGCCACAACTGGGGAGGACTGTGCAGCCCCAGAGAAGGACAGGCTTAGAGGAAGGGGCAGCTTAAGCCCTTTTCAGGGTAGGCACGGCCCGTGGTGAGCCCGGAGGAGCCATGGTTCTGAATTTCCCGAGTCACCTCCGGGGTTGAGTCGGGTCTGTAGACAGTGCACCCTGCAGCAGAGGCCACCTTGTGGCTGAAAGTCTTAACGACTTTTTTGGGAAGGTGGGTGCCCTATTTTTTTTGGGAAGGTGGGTGCCCAGACAGTCCTGTTGCCTTGAGGACTGTCCCCTGACAAAGGAGTCGTTGAACTATTCTAGATGAGGCCCAGGGTCCAGGGACTGCAGTCTGACTATGGCAGTGTGGGTGGGGGCTTCCCTCTGCAGCTCCCAGACCGGGGCAGGGTTGGTTTGGAACCTCAACCTGGGTTTTTCTCTTTCCTAAAATGACTGCTTTCGTGGTAGTTTGGAGGCTATCTGATTAAAGGCCTACCAAAGTATTTATTTTTAGAATATGAGAGGACATACGTGGCATCTTTAGTTCCATGTGCTACTTCCTGGCACGCACAGCTCTGTTGGGTGACCCTGTGTCTTGGGGCAGTGTTTCAGCCTCTGGTGTGTGTGTGTGGGGGGGGGGGAATGGAAGGCAGGCCAATGGTCAGGCTTGCACTTGGGGGCGGGGCCTGCCCCTGTGTTGGCTCTGTGCCCAGCTTCCCCCAGGACCTGCCTGTCACCCAGGAGACTTCCCCAACTCCCTTATGTGCTCTTAGCTGGGGGTCAGAAGGTGACTTGGTGCGCTCATCCATCTGGGAGAGGTAGAGCCCCTCCAAGTCCAATGCTCTTCTTGAGAGGGGATCGGAGTAAGTCCACATAGGGAAATGCCCCTGTGGTATGTGTAGAGGGAGGGGCAGCAAGGGGAAGGATACCAGGGACAAGGGTCTGGTATCATGTGCCGAGAAGGTGAGAGGTGGCTGTGCAGTCAGAGTGCCTCCCATGGTGGGGCAGAGCTGTGGTGGACAGGCTGGCATAGGTAGATAGGAAGGCAGGCAGCAAGCTGCTTTGGCTCCTGGTAGGTGGAGAGGCGGGCGTCCTAGGGGACATGCAGAGAGGCCCAGCAGTGTGGGTTAGGACCCCCAAGTCCCATGCCCAGAGCATGCGCCTGGCTGTCCATCTGAGGGAGGGAGAGGCTGTGCCTGTGGGCCCATGCAGGAGCTGTGGAGGGAGATGGGTCACCCTTCACTGGGTTTCATCTCTGGTCTGCCCAGCACTTGCCTCTGGGTAGTAGAATTGTCTCAGTGGGTTTCTCATGTGGGTTGTAGGATGAGGCGGGAGGATCACTGATGATCCAGGTCAACTAGGGTGAGTGGGGACAGCAAGGTCCTGAGAGGGGAGGTTATAATAGCCTGGGGGGTGTCTCATTGGGAACATCCCTTCTGTAGTACCCCATGAGATGATGCAGGTTGCAGCTTCAGGCAGCCACTGTGTCCCCTAAGCTTGGCAGTTGGAAGGGCAAGATTGGCCATGGACCAGAACTCCCTTGGCCCTCTGAGCTCAGAGACGAGAGGTCCTCAGGGCCTCCACGGCCTGACACTGCCCATGGGAGCCACTTGCCAGCTGCTCTTGAGTCCTGGGGGACCAAGTACACCAGTGGGACCTGGAACAGCTTGAAGTGCCCTTCTGCCCCGCAGTGTGCACCTGCATAGGAGGGACACTGCCTTGAGCACTCCTACAGCTGTGACACAGCAGTGCCATACCACATTATCCCACACCTGCGTTTGCTGTTTCAGCTTTATATTGTTTCACTAGCAAGTTCATGTTCATCATGTTTCACCACTCTTGACAGCTGCAAGCGACCGGGAGAAACACACCACACCACCCCACCTCACATGGCAGCACACGCACCATACACATGATACACGTGCACACACGTCCACAATGTGAGGGGCAGGGCGTGCTGGAAGCAGTGGGCCTGGGTCCAAAAGCACCTCTCCCAGGTCCTCTCTGGCTGCTGCCCTGTCCCCCCACCCTGTAGGATGTGCTTCTCTGGCACACAGCACCTGGGGAACAGCCCACTAGGAAGGACTAGCCTTCCTGCCCCTTGGCTGGGCAGGTTTTCACATTCTGCACCTAGCAGCCATCTCTTCCTGACGGGCACCTGCTGTCTAGGGGGAAGGTGAGCAAGAGTAGTCCCTTCTCCCTGTGACCCTGGCCCCTATAGGGGTCATGGGTCTGGCCTCATGGAGGCCACTCCTGCCACAGCCCACTGTGACTGTGTCCCCCTCAGACCAGCTCAAACTGAGGCATGTGTTGACTTTTTTCCTTCTAAACTTGTCCCATGAGCTGATGCTGGTTCATTATAGGGAACTTTGAAAAGTCCTGGGATTCAGCCCTGTTCAGTGTCTGACACGGCAGCACGTCTGGCCCAGTCGCTCCCCTGGGTCCCCAACGGTCCCCTGGTCATTTCTCTGCCGAGTCCCTGACTGGTACCAGGCCTGTGACACTATAGGGCTGGCTTTGCTAAGCCATCCCACAGTGCATGTTGTGATGGATAAAACACTCCCCTAGTTTTATACACTGCCACCCAGGGCTGCCCCCAACCTCCGTGATTCCGAGGCCCACCGTTTCCTCTCATCTTCTGATTTTCCTAGTGGGGACTGTGTGTATGTCCATGTCAATGTGAGCATATGTGTGCACGTGTGTGGCTTCTGTCTAAAAGCACACTGCACACCTGACTTCCATTCACAGTGCCTGAGGCCTGAGCATGGTGAGGGAATGTTCTGGAATCTGGATTTATTCTGCATACAGCTTGCTGCCTTTCATTTGCAAATTATCATCAGGGAGAGTTAGGGAAACACAGCCGGCCCTGCAAAAGCCAAAGCTGCATGCATCAGCCAAAGCCGCATGCATCCGGTGGAAGGCCTCCTCTAGGTGCCTGCACAGCTGCTCCTTCCTGCACTTCCCGTACAGTCTCCGATGATGTGAGACATCTCACAACTTGTTATGAGAACAGGCTTTTCATTAATTGATGTTGTTCAACTCTGAGCGTGTTTCAGTTAGGCTGGGTTAAGCTGTGAGGTTCGATATGTAGGTGTATTAAATGCATTTTCGACTTAGGGTATTTTCAACTTAACAGTGGGTTTATTCGGACATGACCCTCTTGTATGTCCAGGAGCACCTGGGCTGACGAGGACAGAAAAGGAGTTTGAGCTGGAGGAAGAGCTAAGTTAGCATATGGTCCCGCTCTGCCCCCTGAATTAATGACCCTGTGCTCCTCGTGGGTCAGTTGGAATAATGCCGATAGGCAGAGAACCACCCCAGCACCTGCACGAAACCAGCTGTGGTGTGTGGGTCATCTGTGAACATGCATTGGCTGAGGTGTGTGGTGATGTGTGTTTGTACACATGCATGCACAGTACAGGCTACGCATGTGTACTGACACATGCACACACGTACACACAGAAATAGATCTATGTAATTTTTTAACCAAAGTGGGTTCTTTCTGCACCAAGGCTATCTTTCTGTGGCAAGACGAGGCCCATGTCATTTTCAGAGCTAATAATGGCTCCTGCATAGTAGCCTCAGATCTTCTGATTTGGGATGGCCTTTTGTGTTTTATCTAAGGTGTTGGAAGTCTGAACTGTTAAACCAACTGGTATCAAAGGGCAGCCACCCACATCTACTGGCCCAGCAGGTGCTGGAGCCTGAGGCCCCCAGGGCCTCCCAGGTTTCTTAAGTAGAGAGTTGTGGGGGTTGAGCAGCCTGGCCCTTGTGTTGAGGGCATGGGGCCAGGGGGGCCCTGGGACCCCCTACTCTGGATGCTTCTTAGCCAGGACAGTTTCCCACCTTTGAGGGTGAGACAAGGACCAATGTCCACTGACCTGATACTGGGAAGACTGTGGCATGTCCACAGTCTGCAGCTACTCAGCCACTGCAGCGTCCCCCTCCCCCCAGAAGCTTGCAGGGGTACTGTGGGAAGCCACCCCAGCCTGGCCATTCTCTTGAGTTGATGTGATGGATGGTTGTGGGAGGACCTAGGACTTTGGCCCGGAAAGAATTATGTGATGGTCTCGGTCTCGGAGGGCCCCACTGGGAGATGGGAAAAAGGACACTCTCTCCGGGCCGGCCTGGGCAGACCCAGGGCACAGCCTTGGCCTTGCAGAGCTTCCTGTCCTCATGAAGGGGCAGTGCCAGTTGGGTGGCCCTGCAGATGGACTTTAACTTTCACTTTCCCTCTCTCTTTACTCTCCTCTGCATTCACAGTTGGATAGTTTAAAAAAGGATAAATGGAATGTAAGTACTTCTTTAACATCTTTAATGCCTGTTATGATGAAGTGCACATTTAAATACCATTTACTGCTGCTGGAGAAGGGTTGCACACAGGTGTGTGGTAGGCGTGTGCTATGCCTGGGTGTGTGGGGCTGTGGGAGATTTGGCGGGTGACGGTTGCTGTCCATGGGGCTTGGGGGTGAATTTGCTCCACCTCTGACCACCTAGATAATCCACCCCCTGTGGCTTGATCATGAGAACCTTCTGGAGTCTCAGTGGCTCCAGCCTCCACCCTCTGCCCTGAGGCCTCAGTGCAGGTCTCCATCTTGGGAAGCGGGGTGGTGGATACTGAGCAACTGAAGAATGGCACATGCATTGTGGTGTTATGAAGGGCATTCAGCAGTGAAGGAAAGGAAATAGAAGTTTCCCAGCTGACAAGCATCTGTATGTAGACAGGTATGTAGATCAGTATTTACACATGCGGTAGAACCTCCATAGCTGACCACCTTCCTACACTGAAACCTGAAGTTGACCTAATGTTCATACACCGAACATGCACCACATGTACATATCAGTATAGTCGGCCTCGGTCCTCATGTTGACCACCTCCCTATGTTGACCAGTTTGTTGTAGTCCCTTGGGTGATCCACTTAGAGGGGTTCTACTATATTTGTAGATCAATCAAAATATCTGTGGCTGGAGTTCAGAGCACTTTGGGAAAAACCAGAGTGATTGGATTAACAGAAATTCTGCACAAAAAACTAAACTCGCCCATGAGGGCTCACCCACTAGCCTAAGGCCCGATGGGCAGCCCTGCAAAATAGGTTTGGAAATTTTCAGAAATATCATTATCATTGTTATTATTATTATAAAAACAGTACTTGTTTGTTACAGTCAATTGGGAAACTCCAGGAAAGTATAAAGCCACCACAAATTCAACCAGCCATCTGGAGGTAGCCACCACCCATCCTGACCATTTTAAGATCTTTTCTCTGTGCATATATGTGACTATGTCTACACACACAGTACTCACATGGCCTGGCCTGAGCCACACCAGGACGAGGAGCCGCAGGGACAGAGGAGCACCAGCAGACAGCACAGAGAGGCACCAGCAGCCCCTCGCCTGCCCTCTGGGGCCCTCATGGTCCCGGCTTGCTCTGGCTGTGCACATTGCTTCCTGGGCAAGAGCTTAGCAGGTGCTCAGCCCTCTCTAGCCAAGAGTGGAACTGCCCTGGCTTATTTGTGTCTTGCAGGGCAGGGACTTTGAGCCTGTCTCTGCCAGGCCAGCAGCCCCAGGATGAAGCCAGAGACCCACTGACCTGCTTAGCAGACCTGACTTGGAGCTCCCCACATGCTGGTGTTCACGGCTCCCACCCAGCTACCCTGGAATGAATATGGGGCCTCAGGGTGGCTGTCAGATTGGGCCACACAGCCTGCTGTCCCTGAGGCAGTGCTCGGCCCTCGAAGCACAGGCAGGGCATGCTCTCCCTGCCTCATCCTCACCCTGGTCTCTGGACGACCGAAGCCAGCCAAGGTCTACCTTGGAAGGGTCAGATAGATTAGAGTATAGGAAGTAGTTGGCTCCTAGCTTTATTTTTCAGTAATTAAGATAACAAGCTCAGAATCTGAAAACAAGAGGTTTGGGGCAGAAGTCACAGATGTTAGGCACTGGGCCTGTCTGTGAGGCAGGAAGCCCAGGGTGGGTGTGTTAAGTTTTGTGGCCCCAGCCAGGGCCCAAGTGCTCCAGCGGTGGCATCTGCTCCTCTCCAAGCCCTCCCCGAGTCTCCCTGGGATGGGGCCATCATCCTTACTCAGCGTTCCAGCCCCCGTCCACACAAAGCTGACCGATCTCTGGGCCTTTTGGTGCCGTAAGGGAGAGTTGCCATGGCCTGGTGACCAGAGTCCTTGGGGCTTCTCCATCTACATGGCTGCCTGGCCAGGGTGGGATGGATCACTGTTTCAAGTCTGCAAGACAGACAGTGGCACAGCACTGCAAGAAAGTCCCAAGAGTGCCTACTTGCATGTGTTATGGAAAAGGTCAGAGGGTAGGAGGCCAACGGATAGGTGCACTGGGCACCATGAAGCCTGCCTCAAGGGAGACCCAGGGATTAATTTGTCACTTTAGATAACAGCTGGGACAAAAGAGTCCCCCTTACCTGGGTAACCCCCTGCTGGGCCAGCTTCTGTGGGTCCTACATGGGGACTCAGGGACTTGGAGGTAGAGATGGTCTGTATGCTCCCAGGTCCTGCAGATGTCCGCTTCGTCTGGGAGAAGAATGGGCGAGTTCTGGAGACCTGTGTCCCTGTGCAGACCCATGTACTACCCGATGGCAGGGTCCATGTGCTCAGCTGGCTGCGGGATACCATCGGGGAAAGCACCGAGTATCGCTGCTCTATCTTCTCCTCTTCAGGGAATGAGACCTCCAAGGTGCAGGTCGCTGTGATGACACCTGGTAAGTGATTCCCACAGCCCCTGCAACCCTTTTAGGTGATTTCCCATTAACGTATAATGGTAAATATAGTGAAACTGTGCTTAGACAGAAATGCACTTGTGTGGTGGCATTTGTTTTGTGATTAGCTGTTGGCTTTACACTGAGGAAGATGCAGATTCAAGCTGTTCACTCCCTGCCTTCTGCCCTACCCCACTGTGTGCACTCTTGCTGTCTCCCATCTTCCCAGGGAGGGAACTGTGTTCACATCTTTAGGGCAGCTGAGCCTGTTAGGCCTGCTGCTCCACTTGCCTGGCCCTCAGTGTGCACTCAGCACCAGGCTCCAGGGTACCCAAATTGCCCCATCCGTGCAGACACGTTGGTGTCCTGCCAGCCTCTCCAGAACCCCTCCTAGTTAAGTTGCTTGGGCAGCTTGCCGTCTGCTCTAGGAGCCCATGGGCTGCCCTCAGATTGCCCTTAACCTTGAGGGTGGAGTGCTCCTTTCTTGATTTGCTTTTTGTGAAGTGTGCTTTCCAGCACATCCCACAGAGCAGTAATGGGAGGTGCTAAGACCTGGTGCTGCTTTTCTGTTTTTACATGTAAGTGGGAGTTTGGCTGGGCCTGTAATTCTGGCCTGAGAATGGCTGCCCTGCAGCATTGATGCAGGTGATGTCACCCTGTCTTCTGGTGGGACCTTGAGGACTTTTCTTCTTTGAAACCTTGTATGATCTACTTCCCAAGCACTGTGAAATTTCAAGGCATCTTGGTTTTTGCCTGCCTTGGCCAGACTGTTAAATGTGGAAGCCCTTTCCCATCAACTCTGGACCGTATCTGTTTTTTTTTTTTTTTTTTTTTAAAAGGCAGAGTCTCACTCTGTTGCCCTGGGTAGAGTGCCATGGCATCATCATAGCTCACAGCAACCTCAAACTCCTGGGCTCAAATGATCCTCCTGCCTCAGCCTCCCAAGTAGCAGGGACTACAGGCGCCCACCACAACATCAAGCTAGTTTTTCTATTTTTAGTAGAGATGGGGCCTCATTCTTACCCAGGTCTGGAACTCCTGAGCTCAACTCCTGATCCACCTGCCTTAGACTACCAGTGCTAGGGGGGAGTACAGGTGTGAGCCATTGCACCCAGCCACATATTCTTGAATATTCAATATTTTCCATTTGCTATTATTTCAAGAATTATTTTTCTGAGAAGTAGAACTATTGAGCTGCTACTTGAATTTTCCATTTCTCATCTACCCTTTCCCTCATCTGTTGGTTTCCCTCAGTTTTCTCCTCCAAGTCATAATAGTATCTATAATTCTACTACTGTCATGTTTTTATCTCCAAGAGCCCTTTTTTTTTTGAGACAGATTTCATTATGTCACCCTGGGTAGAGTGCTGTGGCATCACAGCTCACAGCAACCTCCAACTCTTGAGCTTAAGAGATTCTCTTGTTTCAGCCTCCCAAGTAGCTGGGACTACAGGCACAACGCCTGGCTATTTTTTTGGTTGTAGCTGTCACTGTTTGGCAGGTCCAGGCTGGGTTCAAATCCACCAGCTCCAGTGTATGTGGCTGAGGCCCTAGCCGCCAGGCACCAAGCCTCTAAGAGCCTTTTGTTTGTACTGCATTGTTGTTTTGTGGATGCTTACCTTCTCTTCACTCGAGAATACTGATCGATGTTTTTCCAGTTTTCTTCTTTCTCCAAGGCACCCTTTTCTGTCTTGCCATCCTTCTGTTGGATGGCTCCTATAGCTGTCTTGTGACTCGATAGTCTGTTTGCAGTTAAGAGAGGGGCACAAAGAACCCTCGTTCTCTAGACCAGCGTTTTTTTTTTTTTATAGTTTTGGGCTGGGTTTGAAAACCTGTCACCTCCAGTATATGGGGCCTGCTCCCTATCCATTGAGCCACAGGCACTGCCTGAGACCAGTGTTTTTCTTTTCATTTTATTTTATTTATTTATTTGAGACAGAGCCTCAAGCTGTCACCCTGGGTAGAGTGCTGTGGCATCACAGCTCACAGCAACCTCCAACTCCTGGGCTCAAGCAATTCTCCTGACTTAGCCTCCCAAGTAGCTGGGACTACAGGTGCCCACCCCAACACCCGGCTATTTTTGGTTGTAGCTGTCATTGTTGTTTGGCAGGCCGAGGCTGGATTTGAACCCGCCAGCTCTGGTGTATGTGGCTGGCGCCTTAGTGGCTTGAGCTACAGGTGCCAAGCCGAGACCAGTGTTTTTCAACCTCGTTTATCTCACGGGGCACTTGAACCTGTGGTTAAACTTGCACAGCACACTTAAATTATGTTGATCAAAAAAATGTGTAAAAAAAAAAAAGAGTAGTATTACTGTGCTTTGAACTTCTTTTGAAATTAAGGATCTTTAAAAATTTTCACGGCACACGTAAGGTCCTCTCATAGTACACCAGCTGAAAATCACTGGTCTAGCTCTTTCTCCCCAAGGTGTGGTCTATGGCCTGGCAGCATGAGAGTCAACTGGGAGCTCATCAGAACTGTGACATCTCTGCCCTTACACCCCCCTGCTGAGTCAGAACTACTCTGCAGGTGATCGATGTGCTTTAGCCAAGCCCTTTTCCACCTCAGGGATCTTGCCAAAATGTAGACTGTCACTTAGCAGGGCTGGATGGGGGCTTGGCGTTCAGCACATCTGACTTGCTGCAGCCCACATCTGGAGTGGTAGGGCTTTGCCCTCTAACATTGAACCATCCAGCAAACCTTTCAATGTGGACTCTGGTGGCAGTACCTGGCACAGAGCCCATCTCTCCTGTGCTCTCCTAGGGAATCAGCAGTCTTTCAGAGCCCAGAAAGGCAGTCCTCTGGCTGGGCTACTAGGTGATGAACAGCTTGTGAAGCACCAAGCATCTTACTTAGCACAGAGACTGAACTTGCAGACAATTTTGAGGTTGTTCCTTGCTTTACTCCAGCCCTGGACTCAGCTGTTGTGGGTCTGCTGACTCAATTTATGCTTGTCCCTTCGTCTTCCAGCTTCTTGCTGTTTCCTTTCCTGTTCTATCCTTTTTCAAACATTTGTCTATGTATATAGAGGGTACCAAAAAGATGTATGCTTATTTTAAGAATGGAAAAAGCTGTATTAAAATTGTAATATATACTGATAAATGTTTGTTATTATCTTGTGTACTTTTTTCCTTTTTCAAAATGTATATACATCTTTTTGGCACCCTTTGATATACTTTTCTAAAGGGTCCCTTATTGTCATGTTTGTGGAAGTTCAGGAGAAAAGTAATTGCTACATTTCACTCTGACCTGAGCTTCTTCTCATTTCTGTAAAATCTCCTGCCTGTTCTGTTCCATAGCTGCTGTCAGGATGAACCAGAACCATTACGTGAAGGTGATTTACCATTGTGAAATCCGGCCCAGGAGTTAGGTGAACAAGTACTGTCTGCTATGTAGTCATTAAGAGAGAAGCACCGAGGCACTGGGCAGCTGAAGCCTGTTCATGTTTTACCTTGTATCTAATTGACTTGCCTTATGAGATAGGTGCTGCTGTCATCCTCACTTCATAGATGGTGAGAAAAACCCCCAGAAAGGTTAAGTGACTTGTCTGATGTCACATAGCTCGGCAATCAGTAATGAGCAGGACCTGACTATGAATACTGGCATCTTTATGCCCAAGTTACTCTTAAGGATGGTAGACACCAAAGAGGCAGAGTTAAAAGACATAATTAGAGCAGCAAAAAATAGTTAAGTATTTTCTTATTCCCCTCCCCCACAACGTTTTCTGAAAGTGTAGGTGGTAGTGTGTTGGAGCTGGGTACGTTTAGAGAGTAAAATGGTTCTCTGTTGATGTGAGGTCCCCCACCCCACTCACCCCCACGTGTTGTTAGAATCAGAGGTGTCCTTTTTTGAGTTAGGAATTATCCCTAGCATGGGCATGCCTGTAATCCCAACATTTGGGGAGGCTAAGGAGGGAGGACTGCTTGAGGTCAGGAGTTTGAGACCAGCCTAGAAAATATAGTGAGAGCTCATCTCTACCAAGAAAAAAAAAAAAAAATCAGCTGGGTGTTTATAGTCCCAACTACTCGGGCGGCTGAGATAGGAGGATCACTTGAGCCTAGGAGTTTTAGGCCGTAGTGAGCTATGACTGCACCACTGCACTCTAGCCTGGGTGGAGTGGGACAATGGCTCTAAAACAAATAAGCCAACCCCCGTCCCCGCAAACATAAAAAGTACTGATGCTAGAGCATCCCCTCCCTTTCAGGGGGGCTACGCCACAGGCTGGGTGGGTGCCCAGCACGTAAACTGACCCATGGGGCTTCTTAGTTCTGTTCAGCGTGTTAGTTCTGCTTTGTATCTGAAGGACTCTTGCTCTCAGAACCAGTTTCTGAAATCAGTGACAAGAGCCTGTAAATGATACCTTCATTCTTAGGTTTACCAAAAATAGCATGGCTTTGTCAGGTTTGTGCTGTCATGACACAGCATTAACAAGAATCAGAATCTAAGATAAAGCACATGTTGGAGGCTGTAGAGAGTGAGTGGCAGGTGCTGTAATGTCCCCAGAGCATATAGCCATGCTGGCTTCCCAAGATGCCACCAGCCCTGGTGAGAGCCACCCTCTGCTCTCCAGGGAAGAGGAAGCCTTGTCCATCCCCCGAGACCCAGGGTCTCTGCAACTCCCCACCGGCATGGAAGTGAACCCCTCCACCAGGCAGGAATACAAATTGCCAATGTGACGTTGGAGGGCAGCTGCCACCAGGCAGCATCTATCAAACTGCTGCTTGGGAGCCCCTGTGGGTACAGGTGAGGCCCAGGATCACATGCTGGCCCCTGGGCATGCCAGCAGCTCTGCTGTGACCCAGTTCAGCCTAGTGGAAGGGCCTCACCAGTGGGCTGTGCTGCTGAAGCAGGTCAGCAGGCCATAGGCAGGCCCATAGCTGGAGCCCACCCACTGCACCCAGGGGCCAGAGGGGACAGGCAGCATTAGAGATGCTGCCGATCCATGACCTCGGCCTTGCTTGTCTTCCAGAAGCAAACCACCAGGAGAAATGGACCAGAGAGCTCGCTGCCTGGAGGGCCATGGTTGGGGAGCACGGCCAGATGATGCAGAGCTGGAGGAAGGCATGGGTACATGGCCGCAGCCAGGCCCCATGGGGTTGGAGGTGGGCCCGGCACATGCCACCTCTGGACAGTCTTGCAGGGACCCTCCTGCCATGGGCCCCCGTTGATTCCACTCAGCTGCTTTGTGAAACCTGCAGCCCCACGGGAATCCTGAGTCTTGTAGCAAGGCTGAAGGGGATCAGGAATCACTGATAAGGAGAATGCAGTGAGGTAGTGGGGGGCGGAGGAGGGGTTGTCTGGTTAAGATAGGACCCCGCGGCCACCCTACCCCAGGACAGAGCACTCAGTCACTTCTTTGACCAAAGTGGAACTCTTGGCAGTGGGGTTCCCTCCTGGGTACCTCAGGGAGGCATACTGGAGGAGCAGGCAGAGGCTCACCCCTCAGGCAGGGCTCCCCCATGGAAGTAGAGGTTGTCCTGCCAAGGTTCCCAAGTTGCTAACTGGCTTTCTTGGCTGCTATGAGAAGCAAAGTCAAGAGACTGCACAACGGATGTTCTGCCAAAGTGTAGGGGCAAACCACAGGCCTCAGGGCACTCTGTGGGTTAGTTGCTGCCAAAAGGTGGGGAATTTACAATTGATCCTTCCATAGAGAGAGCAAGCTCCCTCTCCCCAAAACCACCTCCCTCTCAGAGACAATGGGGGTAAGCAGGCAGGCTGGCCAACCCAGGGGTTAGTGGGAATGGGCTGCTATTTCATCTTTCTGTCCCAGGTGGGAAAACTATGCCTGGTGCTTGGGTCATTAGTTCCTCATGGAAGGAGACTCAGGACACTACTGGTGTGCCTGGAACTAGAGGAAAAATCAGGGTGCAGAGTAAGAGTGGTCCATGTGTTCTGTCAAGGATTCAGCTGCTGTGTTGTTCTTTCAGGAAAGCTGTAGCAAGGACATCGTATAGCCATCAGGATGCAGTTCTCAACCCAGATCCTGACCAGACCCTGCTGCACTAGCCACGGCTACCTCTGGAGAAGGCCAGGCATCCACAGTAGTGAGGTGTCTTGCCCCAGCCTGCTCTACATGGCCATCAGGCCATCCTGATCGATCCTCCCAGGGGTGGGGCAGGGGGAAAACATGGAACCTAAATGGGCCTGTGACAGGGACCAGGACATTTTTAAAATCACATGCTTAAGTGTAACAGGAGGGTCTGTCTGGTGGAAACGAGTAACCAGGATGGCTAATAGGCTACAGTAGCAGCTCTGACTGACACTAAAACAACCGTGTTGGGTACAGGCTACTCCTCCAAAAACATTCATCATGTCCTGAGGGCCACTTCTATAAGATCCCAATACCTCCCCCATTCCCTAGCCGACAGGGTCAGCACAGGCAAAGTGCTGCTTTTACTGGCGAAAATCAAGCCATGCCTGCCACTTCTCCCACTCTCGGATTTAGCCACAAATCCTTGAAGGTACATGCTGGAACAGAAGGCGAGACTCCTCATGCGATCCTTTGCCACAGTTTGGGAGGGCATGTCTCTAGTCCCTGTGTTCCTCACTCACCTCAGATACCAGCTCTCTGCTCTACTCTGGCGCTATAGGTTATGTCTTTGATGTGTGCCCTGTCAGTGCTCAGCTTCAGCAATGGGACACCAAGCTTGTGTGGAGGCAGAAAAGCCAAACAGGTTAATTATGCAAAACTCCTGGGGCCATGTTAAATTTTCTCGACACAGGTATGACTCTCAAGAGAGTATTTTGTTATACCTGTTCATGAGTCTCTAATTATTAAAGTTGTATCTCCAGACACTGTCACTGTGTGTGAACTTGTCCTAAAGCTGCTCAGCCTTTAATCTTACAGACACGTCTCTTCTTGTCTGTGGAACGACAGTTTTCATGTCTACCATGAAACCAAACCTTCTGTGCTCCTCTGGGATCCTAGCAAGTAACAGGCATCATCTCAGCTGTATGACCACAGCCTGGCCAGCTACTTCCCAGGCGTGTGCTCGCCCACCTGGCCAAATGACTCTCATCCTGCTCATAGACCATCACATATTCATAGTCTAAGTTTTTCTATAAAATACCCATCTGCTCTCACTGTGGTACCTGCTTGGGAACAGCCTCAGCCGCTACAGGCTGCCAGTGAAATGCATCAAGCTCCGGGCTTGTATCACTGATGCCCTTTCTGTGTCTTCCGTGAAGTGTGGATCTAGAGCACTTTCACACTCAACAGTCACACACTTGCAGTTTTTGTAATACGGTGCTCTGTTGGGAAATCTAATTATGAGGGTGAATTTTTGAGTCCTTGCAATGTTGGAAAAAAATGAAAGTACGTTTGTTCAGTTAGATAACAGTCCGCGGTGCTGTGCTTCTTGAAGCACGTGGTGTGGTGAGGGAGCCAATCAGCCCACAGCAGTGGTCTCAGCTGAGCCTTTCCTGCCCAGGAAAGCAGTGGTGATGGTATCACTAGGCAAGTGCAGGTGAGAAAGGGGAGGTCTGAGAAGGAAACCTCTCAGAAGCTGAATATTAACCCACCTATTCTGTGAAAGCGGCTTTTATTCCTAGATTAGTAAAACGAGTATCATAGACCTAGAGTCCTCTAAGAAAAGGCTTTTCATTTATCAAATTTTAAAATAATAGCTGCTCGGTGCAGCTGACAGGCTATTTGTTCCGCACAAATTAATTTTGGAACTTTTGTTGTCAAATAATCTCCCACTTTCAAACTTTCTACAGTGGATCTGCTACCTACTGATAGAGGGGTGGTGGTGCAGGAAAGACCTCACTGTTCCTGCTGATGTGGCAGAAGGATAGCATGTGGAGGGGACTCCGGGCTTGGAATGCCTTTTGACCCGGCTGACCACATTTAAACAGTTCAGAATGGGTAAAGACTGTCAGGGCTCACAGTGGTCACAACCAGCACCACAGATGACAGGGTACAGTTGCAGCCCTGCGCACAGCATGCCATCTCTGACTCATTGCAATTTTATCTCTGTGTCATAGGCCACTTACTTCTCAGTGGTACAATAGCTGGCTGGCATGACTAAAATCAATTAACTGTATTTTCAAAGCCAAACAAAACCCTACTTACTTGATGAACAGAAAGCAGTGAAAATCCTTTCCTGCCATAGGCTTTGGTGAAATGAATGTGAGTGCAGGCCAGGACTGAGCCAGGACATGTGTGGCAGGTCTGTGCAGGCCAGAGGCTATGGCTGTCACTACTACTTGCAGACCCTGCTTAGACCCCTTCACTTCAGGGCCAGAGTGTCCAAGAGGAACAGTCAATTAAGACAGAGGCCACTGATGAGCTTAAGGTCACCAGAGTCTGGAACAAAATTAAATAATTACTCTTTATTCAAAATAAATAAACCCTCTTTCTTACAAGGAAAATAGGAAAGTAAAATCTGTCCTCCTCTGAGACAGATACCACATTCAGAATATGTTCATTTAAAAAAGAAAAGATTTATAGATTATCAAACTGAAATCTAGGAACTTCAATACACATTGTTTCTCTGAAAAATAAAGATTGAAAGAAATAATTCATGTCAAAAGTCATTAGGTTAGAAAACCTATTTTCCTTCTGTGGCTCATTTTAGCAAATCCTCCAAGTATCCCCAAATGAAAGCTGAAAAGCAACATCCCTGGGAAAGGGCTCTTCCCCACAGTCCTCCTGCTCTGATGCCACTGTCCCTGCAGCCGTCTGTCAAGTGACTCCCAGCAGGACTGGGCTCCTTCCCTGGGGAAGGGGGGGCCCCTGCTGGCAGAACCACAGCACCAGCTTTCTGCAAACTCACTCACTTGGCTCAGCTATTCTGCAATGGAGAGGAAATTTCCTTAGCAGCCAAAGTACTCTAAGTACCATGTTTTCCAGTGTTTTCCAGATCCACAGTGTGCTCAAAAAGCCAAAGCTGTATCACCAGGCTTTTAAGAAATTTCCACCGGAGTATACATGGACAACATTTGATGGGCTCCACAGTTTTAAAGGCCTGAGACACTGCTTCACATCCCCTTTCATGCAGGTTAATTTCCAGATTCAACAGTCATACAAAATACCTTAGGTCAATGAAGAACTACAAAGAAAAGGCCCCAAAGTCTTTCAAACCTCCCTCTCCTTACCCAAAAAACACACACAGGAAAGAACTCTCTTGCTATAAATTCAAGTTCATCATCTGAGAGGTAGAAGCTTCCAAGGATTCATCTAGCTCCAGGGCACATCGACTGTACACTTCCAGATGTTTTTTCCAGATTTCGACTAAAAGGAGAAAACAGATCAACAAGTTAGAAAATTCCTATCAGAAAATCAGTGGCATGACTGAGTGGACTTGTGGCCACTGGCCAGCAGATCACTGAGCTCAGGAGCCCAACGGGAGCTACTCCCAGCTCCCAGCCTGCTGGGCCAGTTGAGCTGCACCCCGCCCCTGCCCCCCGCCAAGAGAGCTCACAACTTCAGGAAACCCTGCCTAGCTTTCCAACCCTGTCTTGGGTACAGCTACCATTAACTCTCTGTTAGGTGACATGTGACTTGAATTATAAGACAGCCACTGACAAGCCCTGACAATGTCCAAAGTTTGAAAACACCTCTTAGGCAATGGCTTAGGCTTACTGGGACTGATTATAACCATCTTAGCCTTGACTTACTAGGCCTGACTACAGCTGGTTCTGGCTAGACATCACCTTGGTTGGACTTACTGGGCACTGTTGTAGCTTGTCTTGCAGCATCAGTGGCCAAACTGCTCTCCTGGGGATGCTAATTAAAGCTGATAAAGAACTTAGAGGACACTCAAAATGACACAAAATCCTCCAGGGAGCACTCACTGTAGTGTGGCTCTTCTTTTTCAGTGGGGGCTGGAGGGCTGTCTTGTACCAAGCAGCTGGGGCCCTCCATGGGTAGGCTGGAAGGGACCCGAGGCCCAGGCTCTCCAGACAGCTCCCGCTGCACGTTCTCCAGCATGGTCTTGTACGCCTGTCGGGCTGCCATTGTCAGCTCAACCATCTTGTGGAACTGGTCCTTAGGCACAAGCAAGAGCACACAGATGAAGTCCTCTGACTAGTGAGAAGATAGGGGTCCCCTGCAAAGTTAACAACAGTGCCCTCCGCTGGGAAGCAGAGGCAACTCTGGGCCCTGTAGCCCTCCTACCCCGGTGTCTAGGGGGTGCCAGGATGCTGCCCTGGAGGAAGAGTGGGCTACGCTGACCTCTCTGGCATCTGCCTGAGATGCCTCTATGTCAGCACAAGTCTGAGAACCAAATTCAAAACCAGACACTCTGTGCTGTCAAGGAGACAAAGGCCACCGTTTTATGAAATGGTTTTGCCTCAATGTTCTCAACGCCAGCCTACTAGTGGGGACTGCTGGGACCCACTTTCTCCCACAGCCAGGGACTAAAGGGGCCTGTGCCCTGCCCCTTGTCTCACCTGGGCCCCATCGTAGCTGAAGATCCCCACCACACTGACAGGAACTGCTTTGTTCAAACTGCGCCCCAGAGCTTTGCGGTTGAGAGCAAACACAAAGGGAATGTTCTGCTCACAGGCATAATCAATAATGGTGTGCAGTGTGTCATCCAGCCCACCTGGTCAGAAGACAATGAAAACGACAGGGAGACACATCACATGCAGCATGGTGTTGATACTGGTTGCAAAGGACTTTTTCTACAAATGGCAACATGCCTGCTGATGATTTTATACTCAACGTCAGCACCATTGCCAAATCTCAGCAAGAGAGCAAGTCACAGCGACAGGGAAGAATTAGCTCTCCAAAAGAGATACTTCTATGACGTAGTAAAACTCACAGCTTGCTTTATGCCAGTGGTTCTCAACCTTCCTAATGCTGCAGCCCTTTAATACAATTCCTGTGGTCGCGACCCACAGGTTGAGAACCACTGCTTTATGCTAATGAGAAAAATTAAGTATTAGCTAAAATTACCCAACACTTAACCATGTGCCAGGCCACTGATCAAATGCTTCACACAATTAGCTCCTGTATCCCCCCACCAAATCCAAAAAGGAGGCAGATGCTTGTGTCCCCACTTGGAGATGGAAAGCCCAAGGCACAGATAAGTTCGGTTCCTTACCCCACATGGTACCTCTAGTTGGGGCACAGGGTTTGGCTCCCGAGGGCTCACCATGCTCTACTCTGACCCTGCTTCAGAGTGAGGTACAGTGAAGGGAAGGAGCTGGAAGGGGCACCATGTGCAGGCCTCTCCTGGCCACTCTGAGACCAAAGTACCTGAGAAGTACCCACACCTGCATGACAAGTGAGGCAGGAGCCCAGCGTGAGGCTTCAGGGGGCCCAGCAAGTCTTTGTACCCTCCTGTGGTGGCCAGTGAGCATGCAGTCAGAGAAATGACTCCATGGACAATGGCAACACAAGATCACAGGAGGCAGGAATGAGTATGGCACAGAAAATGAAAGATTTATAAACTTCTGCATGCTGTTAACATAAGAGAAAATTGGAACAGATGAAAAGATATCTAAGCTCTCACACAGAATGATCCATGTCAACTTTACATTTACCTACAATTTTTAACATTTTAACATTTTTAACATATCTTAACTACAGATAAGATTTCTCGGAGAAAAAAACTTAAGGAAAAAATGTCAGGCTAGTGGATGGAGTTGAAACACCTTCTTCTTAGTAAAGTATCACAAGGATAGGAAAGCAAATATCCAATGTACTCAATACTAATATGAAACCAACAGAAAAACACAATTAAATTCAACTTGTAGGGGGGAAAAAAGGGAAGGATGGAGGGAGGATAGTAGGCTCTCAGCTAACAGGCATAATGTAAGGATATACAGCACCGCCACTCCCACCCCCATGAAGGCTCACCAACCACAACTTGAACTATACCTGAGAAATGTAAACAGTGTAACATATGATCTGTACCCTCATATCTGAAATTAAAAAAAAAAAAAAAAAAAAAAAAGGCCAGGTTAGCATCTCCAGAGATTAAAGCTTGCTGTAAAGCTTTTAACAGCATAAACAAGGTGATTCAGATTGACAATAGAGTCCAGAAACGACTTGAATTTAATGGAAACTGAGCATGCGTAGAGCAGTGTTTCCCCCAGTGGAGGAGATGATGGCAGATGACTTTGGGGGTGGGTGGGGGGGAGGGCCCTGCAGAGACCCAGTTGCACTCAAACTTGGCATCTTAGACCAAAATATATTCTACCTAAACATACAAAAATGAAAACATGGAAGGATCAGGAAATCAACAGAATTTTAAAAACAAATCTTTAATAACACAAGAGTGGGAAGGCTGAGAAATGATCAACACCTAGATGCAATAAAAAATAAGTAAAAAACAACAATATATATATAATACCTAAAGTTTCTATGTAGCCAAACAGATTTTACAAAAAATGGCCAAATGATAAACCAGAAAAAGTATTTGGAACACTTATCCAATGGGCTAACTTACAAAAAATGGTACAAATCAATCTAAAAAAGATGACCACGCCAAAAGACAAATGGACAACAAATATAAACAGTTCCCAGGAAATATCTAGGGCTTGATGCTGACCCTCTCAGAAGAAAACTGCTGATGAAAACTGGACAAGGTAGTGCAGTTCAGCAGGGAGGAAGGCCACCCACTGCTCTGGGAGGGGCTCTGGCCCTCATGCCCCCTTCTACCAGGTATTTATTTAACTTAAAAGACACACATCCTCACAAAACAACTGTAAGAAACAACAACCGTTTGCAATTGCCAGAGTTACCATCTGGTACCTAATTACACGCAGATCATCTCATTTTCAAGAGAGGCACTTCTCCAATGCCTATTCTCCACCTGTGGGAACTGGAACGTAGTTCTGCAGCTGGTTGGATGGGAGATTAATTTCTAAGCCTCCAGCCCTTATTTCTGCCTATTCCCTGCCCTGTATCTAAATGAAACATATGGAAGGCAATGAGGAGGCAACCTCCTAGGATATAAACTTTGAAGAAAAATAGCAGTTCTGGACAGGTTGGGAGAAAGGGGGGGACAGGGCAGAGGCGAGGGGTTCCTTAGGTATAATTACAATGAAATATTTTTAACTTGTCAGGAGAGACAGTTGAAGTCCCCCTAACATCAGATGCATGCCCCTCAGTCTCTCTCTGCCCAGTGTCCACCCCCCATCCCCTAGGAATGAATCACAAATGTTACCTGAGCAGTGTGCAGGGAAAACCCAGCATTAACAGGCCTGGCCACTGTCCTCTTAAGTTCTGCTTTGGCTGAGATCTGTGAACTTGAACTGCAGGAGGCTTCTCACCATCCTAACTAGTAAGAGTGGCTTCTGTGCCTCAGCTGTGTGTGAATACTGTGGTTTATGCTCAATACCTGCTTTCCTTCTGGAGTTTGGAACTTTGGTATGTGCTGGGCAGAGAGTGCCTGTGTGACTGGCCTTCAGTAAAACCCAGAGCATTGTGTCTCCAATGAGCACGCCTGGCAGAAAGCACTTTCCATAGATGGTCACACTTACTGCTGGGGAATTAAGCACGTCTTGTGTGACCCCACTCCACTGGGACAGACTTTTGGAAGCCTGTGCGTGGCTTCCTCCCATCTGCCTTCTCCCTGTGGTGCTTTTGCTTTGCACCCTTTCACTGTAATCAGTAACAGCCACAAGGACCACTACATGCTGAGTCCTGGGATCCCCTAGCACATCACTGAACCTGGGTATCCCTAATGCCAACAATGCAAGTCCAGATTGTTTTGCTAAAACAACCTCCAACCCAATGCCATTAGTAAGAGATCAAAGCATGAATACTCTAAGAGGTGACCTGCTGAAGTACAAGTGAGCTCATGTCAGATAAGATAGATGCTCAGCTCAGATAATTTCCATTTAAAGTTCAGAATTGGCTCGGCACCTGTAGCTCAGCGGTTAGGGTGCTGGCCACATACACCGGAGCTGGTAGGCTCAAACCTGGCCCAGGCCTGCCAAACAATAACAACAACAACAACAACAAATAGCTGGGCGTTGTGGCAGGAGCCTGCAGTCTCAGCTACTTGGGAGGCTGAGGCAAGAGAATCACTTAAGCCTGAGAGTTTGAGGTTGCTGTGAGCTGTGACGCCACAGCACTCTACCGAGGGCAACACAGTGAGACTCTGTCTCAAAAAAAAGTTGAGAATTATGAGTTAAAATGCCACTCTGAGCAAGTATAGCACTTTAACATAATTCAAGGCTGTAACACTAATACTAATTTTCACTTTTAAAATGATCACAAGACATTAGCTATCTTATCCAACTGACAAATATTTACAAGATATACAACCAAATAGCTTATGCTTCAAAGCAAAAAAAATGTAGGAACCAATGGTAAAACAAATGCATTTTAAGTGCATAACAAATCCTTACCATGCCAATCAAGTAAAAACCTAGGCTCATGTTCTGCCATGACAGAGAAGCAGAATGGTGGTTTCTAAGGAAGAGGGGGATGACTGTAGACCAAATATATAAATATATCTGTCTTTTTTTCCTTCTTCTTCTTCTTCTTTTTTTTTTGAGACAGAGTCTCACTATGTTGCCCTTGGTAGAGTGCCGGGAGTCATAACTCACAGCAACCTCAAACTCCTGGGCTCAAGTGATTTTCTGGTCTCAGATTCCCAAGTAGCTGGGACTACAGGCACTGGCCACAACGCCTGGCTATTTTTAGAGATGGGGTCTTGCTCTTGCTCAGGCTGGTCTCAAACTCCTGAGCTCAGGCCATCTGCCCGCCTCAGCCTCACAAAGTTCTAGGAATATAGGTCTGAGCCACCTTGGCCTTCTTGTTTTCTTAAAGATATGAATCCACAGGAGAATGTGAGTGACAAGAAAGTTTTGGAAACAGAAATGCAAATGGACAACTGATATAGCAGACTATGCCAACAGTGGGGAGAGTCTAGAACAGCCAGACCTGGACCCAGAATCCCACAAAGCTCAGGAACAGGAAGCACAGGGGTGAAGTCAGGTCAGGAGAGCTAGCAAGACACTGGTAAAGAGGCGAGTCAGTGCCTAGTCCATTGGCCCCAGGCCTCTGGTGAGGCAGGGCACGAGTATGCGGGATGTGACGCACCACTGGTAACAGTGGAGAGAGGGTAGAATCTCTAAAGAACACAGGGAACCTAGGCCTGATTTTCCCCTTAATACATCCCATGGCCTACTTGATACCATTAGCTGTGTGGATATACAACAAGTAAAGAAACTACCAGGGAAGCATGTGGCCTTTTCTTTCCAGTGACCCAGAAAGGCCTCTAGGGACTGCCAGACATACCATTAAGTCACTGAGAACTCCTCTGCCATATTCTAGTCAGCCCTGCCCCTGTATAGAGCTAGGACAGGGACAAGCTGCTGGGCTGGGAATAAGGAGGTCCAGCTGCTGCCCCCGGGGCTGCTGGGGGCTTTAGACATGTCAAGAAACCTCCAGGCTTCCAATGTGAAACAGTAGCTGCATAGAACATCTGTAAGGGTTCAGCGCCAGGATCTAGACTCATCACCTTTAGTGCAACCTTGGTCAAGCTGAATTTTACACAGTAGGAGAGAGGAATGGGGCCAGGGAAGGGCTTGATCCCAGGCTAGACGGAGATGCAGGGTGCCCTAAGCCATGGTGTTCTGCTCCTTTCAGTTCTTCTGTTACTCAATCTGGGAAGGATACAACATGGACAAGCAGGTTCCCTGGGAGCCAAGATGGTACAAGCATGGGGTAAACGAGATGTCACAGAAGATAGCTCACAGTCACCTTACCCAGCACATCAAAGTTTAAACAAAATATGCCTTCCAGCTAAAGTAAAATGGCAAGTATTTAGATAAACCCACCTCAGTAATGAGTGAACAGATGAGGCTAACCACAGACAGAACAACTAAATGTAAGCAGACAAATGCCCTGGCTTGGCTGCCAGGCACAGCATTTTGCGGTGTCTGACCAGTGACCGACCATCCTCAGTTCCAGAGCACCCTGTGTGATGGAAACACATCATCCCCTGCTGTCAGAGGACTGCGTGGACTGGCTGGAAACCCATGGTGCAGGATTATGTGACCCTCCTGCTTTACAGAAACTTAGGCATTCAGTAGTCCAGCAGGTCTCAACCTGTGGGTCATGACCCCTTTGGGGGTTGAACAACCCTTTCACAGAGGTCACTTAAGACCATCCTGCATATCAGATATTTACATTACGATTTATAACAGTAGCAAAATTACAGTTATAAAGTAGCAACGAAAATAATTTTATGGTCGGGGGTCACCACAACATGAGGAACTGTGTTAAAGGGTCGCAGCATTAGGAAGGTTGAGAACCACTGCAGTAGTCAATACACTTGAGAAATAATTATTCAATTTCAAACAGAAACAAAAAAGAAAATGAGGTGCCAAGGCCTTAGCACAGTCTGCCCAGGTGTGTGGCCAACCAAGAGGGCAGTAACCAGCGTGTGGGCCCCACACACCACAGGGCTATTACCTTTCGACTGGATCTTCTCACAGTTGGGAGAAATGATGACGCATTTCAACTTTTTGAGCTTCAGGTGTTTGAGAACTTCCCTCAGCCCCAACACAAGTCGGCGTTTGGTCTTGGCCTTAACTGGATCTTTCTGGTACATACGGTCTTGAAAACGGACAAGTTCTTTGAGGAGATCCGTTACACAAGCATCCACTTCCTTACTAAGCATCTGGCTGCAGTAACTGAAAGAAATATCAAATATCAGGAAACTACCACCGGCTGTGACCCTATGTACTCAGGGAGAAGAGATGTAGACAGCATGAGACAAGAAGTCACAGTGTGACAAGTAATATTAATCAAAACTGAATTCCTGACGGATTCAATTTTATGGAAGGTAAATAAATACTGGGGCTTCTTCCCCCAACTCCCTGCCTTCTGCCATGGTTTGCGACAGGACCCTGTCTCAACCACTCTATGTATCTCCCCATTGTGAAAACTAACACCTAGAGAGATCATCCTGGAAGGAAAGTGGAAAGAAAAGGCAGAGTGAACAAAAGAGGTTGCAAGAATCCTGCCCCTAAGACATGGTATAAAAATTAAACCACCAAATGTCACATGTCATCACCTTCCTAATTTCTCCACTCTCAAACCTGGACTAAAGATACTTCTTTCATCACTATCCAAAGGACAGAAAGCTCAGTAGAACCAGACACAGACACCATGATTAGGCTCCCTGAACTTATGTGTAACTGGATGAGTCTGGCTACTTCCAACCATGATGGTTATAGTGCAGTGTGGCCCAACTCTGTGGGTTTATGGTGCTCAGCACTGATAGGGTGAATCAATGCCAGATCGAAACTTAAGTCAGGGGCTCACTCACTCCCTGAATCTGCGGCTGTGGATCTTGGGGAAGGCGGCGTGGTCAGGAGCAAGGTGGCTGGCCTCTATGTCCCCCTGGAGCTCCATGCCCGGTGGCTCTTCTGACTTGCCCTCAGCCTCAGGAGTGGAGGAGACCGATTCATCTGTCCCCCCTGGACCTTCGCAGAGGAAAAAGCCATCCTATGACATCTGAAGGGCCCCATACACACATGGACAGGCTGGCCCAGGGAATCTCATTGATGGGACCAGACGCTATACAGATAACACTGTGGAGAAGTTTATAAAGGGCAAAGAAACAGACTGGATGCCTGGGGAAAGGGTGGAGACAGTCACACCAACATTCTGACTAGCCTGGACATGCACCTCCTCCCAGTTTACAAATTTATTTTTATTGTTGTAAAATATACATAAAATTTACCATTTTAGCCATTTTTAAGTGTGTAGTTCAGTGGTCAAATTTAGTTTCCCCACTTGATTACCTCTACGGACCACCAAAATGCAAACCAAGCATCAGATCGCCAAGGGATGTAAAAATGTACAAACCAACACAACCCCCCCAGGATGGCAAGAATAAGACAATGACTCATGGGTGGTAAGGATGGGGAGCACTTGCAACTTTCACCCACCCCAATGAGGTAACAAGTAGAACACTGGGCAACCCACTGGACAGAAGCTACCAAAGCAACTCCCCACTGCCCCTGGCGATGCCCAACAGGAGCAAGTGCCTCTGCCTTCCGGGACACACACGCAACACTATCCACAGCAACTTGATTTCTAACAGCTTACCCCCTTCCACCACAAAGGTGGAAGGACTATCTGGGACAGTTTGCTAAACGCATCTCCTTCTGTTCAGGGCTATCTTGTTTGGAAGTACTTTTTAAGATGCAAACAGAAGTCAGTACCTGAGGAGTCCACCTGCTCAGGGGCCAGGTCATCACCACCGCTTTCTCCATCTTGCCCACCATCACTGGCAATAGCTGGGCTCGTGGCATTTTCTTGGAGACGCTGCTGCTTTCTCTCTTGCCGTTCTTTCAAAATAATCTTAAAAACGAAACCAATGATTAAAACATCTAAATGCTTGTACTTAGATTTTCTTCTGTAAAATAAAGTACCCAAGTTCAACTTGTTGCCAATTTGCCTGTGTGGCTTGAGAGCAGCCATGTGCTACCTAGTTACCAGCGGCTGGACCAACCCTCACCCCAGCCTAGAGCAGCACTTTCCTCCCCAGGTGCACAGAGCAGACACATGACAGGGACCTGGGCCATGAAGCCAATTCTGCCACTGAATGCTCACCTTAGCAAATACACCATAGGGCTACTGTGAGAATTAACCAAAGGAATGTATGCAACTGTCCACTGGAAGGGTAGCATGGAGTGCAGCCTGTGCAATGACTCTAATTAGGTAGGGTGAGATAGGGGTAGAACGTGTGAGAAGGAAAATACAATTCCCTCCATTTCTGATGTTTCTGTCTATGTCATTGGCAAAGGTTAAAAAGAAAAAAGAAAGAAAGAAAAGATCTTCCTTCCTCCTTCTTTTCCTGCTTCATATGCTTCACTATATCAGTCTGGAAGGTTGAGGGATTGATGGTTTGAGAATCATGAACATACCTTGATATAAAATGTTTGAGTAAGGCTGGGCACAGCAGTTCACGCCTCACTCTGAGAGGCTGAGATGGGTGAATTGCCTGAGCTCAGGAGTTTGAGACCAGCCTGAGCAAGAGCAAGATCTCATCTCTAAAAATAACAAGGCATTGTGATGGGTGCCCGTAGTTCCACCTACTTGGAAGGCTGAGGTAAGAGGATCACTTTGAATTCAAAAGTTTGAGGTTGCTGTGAACTATGATGCCATGGCACTCTACCAAGGGCAATTAAGTGAGACTCTGTCTCAAAAAAAAAAAAAACAAAAAAAGTTTGAGTAATATAAACCTTATAACTTAAACATCTTAAAAGCTGGAAATATGAAATTGTGTGCACACCTTCTTCAGTGAGGTTGGCTTCTTGGCCTTGGGCACCTCCCTCTGCTTCCCCTTCTTCATCAGGGGGGCACTGGAGTCCAAGGGGTTGTGTGGCGTCTTCACCTGACTGAGGCGCCGGCCCCTCTCCCCTGATGAGACTTCTTTGGAAAGGACTGGCACTGCTCCAACTGAAATACAGAAAGATAAATCCCTCAAGGTCACCTTCTAGTGGCCCTACCCAGCTCCTGGATCTTGGTTTGCCTTGGGGTTAGCTCAGGGTATCTGAAGAAGAAACTCCCCATGACCCCCCAGCATGTCCCTGCAACCCTTCTCATCTTTGTCAAATAATCTCTTACACATTTTGTTTGGAGTGATTCTAAAGACCTTTAGTATCTCTTGAATGAGATTCCCCCCAAAGTATCAGAAATTTAAGACAACCCACCCTCCTATCCATGTAATCAAATCACCTACATTTCTCAGCAGAGTCTAATAACTTTGTGGAATTCATTTTTTGAGTCAGGATGGTTCTAGGTGGTGCTCTTTGTTGCTCTGGTGAGTAAGTCCCTCTCCACCACCGTTTTTAGTTGGTACTGCCTTTGCAGAACTTGACTATTGGTTTCTACACTTGTATCTTCTCCACATATCTAGCTATTCTAGCTATCTTCTAAGGCCCCTGTAAGATTCAAAGATATTTCCAATTGAGTTTCTAGATATAGGTTTTGTCAAATCCCATTATATGCAACTGGGGGCAATCCCTCTACATAATCAGTGAATTACTATGATTACCACTGAATATTCTCTTGCTCTCAATTCCACACCTCAATCACTATTTAAAGGAAATAGTTAAATTCCTCTATACTTCCCCTGCTGCTTGTTAATTAGGAAAATGTCCAAACACATACCAAAGAGAGAAGAATGGTAAACAACAAACCCCATGAGCCGACTGTCTAGCTTCAACAACCATCAATAGTTTTCCAAATGTATTTTAACCAAACTCCTTTCATATTAGAAAGTGTTTTTAAATAATTGGTATTTTATTAATCAGTTATACCCATTAACTCTCACCTGTCCAATTCCCTGCTTCCATGCAAAGCGTTTAACGTACTCAAGTCACCAAGACAACACTATCTGCCTCCCAGGCCACTTCTTGCCTTAATTCTGCCAGAAGGGGTTGGCTGGATTGAGTATGGTCATTTAAAGTGCAGACCTTTAAACATAGAAGGAGAGGCAGTGCGGCCAGCCTAGGTTGCCATTTTAGGTGGACAAGCAATAGATGGGCAGACCAGCAGAGATTTATAGGGAGGAGTCTAGGGAAGATCTATCATAGGGATCATCCTTCCATATACCCTGGATGACCACAGGGTACATGGCATGGTGCCCAGCAAAAGCAATTCCCAGCCACCCATACACCCCAGCCAATGATGAAGTCCACAAGCAGGCCCAAGGACACTAAGCACCAGGCAAACTTGACCTTGGCCTGAGGGTTGAATGCACCCTCGGTTCACTAATAGCCATCAACAAAAAAGTGGAGACTTGAATGTGGCCTCTGACCCATCGCTGCTATATAAACACAGGGGTAACCCTGGAAAAGCAGGCAAAAGATAAAAACAATTAAAAAAAATAAAGAGACATCAGCAGCTTCGGACCATAAGGCACATTTCTCTTTTCACTACCGAGAACACGAAAGTCAAAAGTCAAATATAAGTAAAAGTCTCTTCATCAATTTCTTTGGATAGCTATTTTCTTTTAATGTGGTATTCTGAAAAAACTGCTTCAAAAACAAGAAACATACTTAAAAGACTACAATAGCAAATTTGTATATTACTTTTTGCAACATATTGTAAGTTTTAATGCCTTAGGCTCTGACATTTGTCAGAGGAAAGAGACAGCCACACCAGTCCTATATAACACTGCTCTCAGGCAGGAATCTATTTCTACAGAATGCAGTTTTCTAACCTGCACAGAAAGATCACGGGAAACACAGGGCCCTCAAACAGATTTTCAGTGACTCAAAGTCATTACATCAAATGGAAACTCCTCATTTTTCATTAAAATCTATTTCTTAGAATCCTACTTAAATAATTAAAAACATTTAAATTGTGGTAAAATATATGACATAAAATTTATCATTTTAACTATTTTTAAGTATAGAATTCAGTGGCATAAATTACATTTACAATATTGTACACTCGTTACCACTACTTCCAAGACCTTTCATACCCCAAATTGACACTGTCGTCTTCCCATTCCTCTTCCCCTTAGCACTTGGTAGCCTCTAATCTGCTTACTGTGATTTTGCCTATTGGAGATACCTCATTTATGTGGAATCAAATGGTATTTGTGTGTCTGACCTGTTTCATGTAGCATAAAAGTTTCATTCAACCCTCATCCTTATCCCCACCCTGTGGCCTCACTCCTGGGCTATGGATGTGGCCAGAAGGGACCAGGTATGTCAAGACATGCCAGGCATCCTCCCCCGCCAGCCCGCTTGAGAGCTGGCACTCTGTCCATGCTCCACGTTGCTGCAGTTCCTCCTCATCTCCTGGGCTTCAGACATAGCCTCGTCCCTGAAACATGACTCAAGATTTCAAATTTAGAGTCCTCATCTTTGTCATGAGTCAAGATTTCAAATCTAAAGACCTCAACTTTATCCTCACTGGCCCACTCAAATAGATGAAACTCCTGACGGAGTGATAAAGGCCTCACATGAACTACCCATTTTCTCTTTTGGTACTCTTGAGACTGCTTTTTTAGGACCAAAGTATGTATTTCCTTACTCAGAAAATAAGGAAAAATACGGCAAACCAAATAAGCGAAAAGGTTTTAATGAAGGTTTACAGGAAATAGGTAACAATCTGAAAGTGAAATTTTCAAGTCAACAGGAACCAACTTAACAATTAGATACATCATCTGATACTGAAGAAAAAGAAACTAGTATTTCAATGGAAGAGACTGACCATGAAGAAAAAGCCAGCAAGGAGGATGTAAGTAAAGCAATTGACATCATCACCCCTAAAGCTGACAGAAGAGGGAGAAAGAAGAAAGCAGAAAAACAGTAGAGACAGAGGCAGGAGCCGTGACAGCAGCAATAACATCTGTTAACCTACAAGTGAGCTGATTCTAAAACCAAGAGGCAGACCCCAAATGGTAAGACAGCCCTGTCCTTCAGAGAGTGACATGGCTACTGAAGAAGACCGAAAAAGAGGGGAGGGGGGTGGGAGGCACGCAAGAGGAAAACCACCAAAAAAGCGGCTAAAAAAGGATGAAGAGGGCCAAAGGGAAGAAGATAGACCAAAAGAGCCAGACAAAAAAGAGGGGAAGAAAGAAGTTGAATCAAAAGGAAAAATTTAGTTACAAAAGGTTACATCAACCTCTTATTCAGAAGGAGATGATTAAGAAGGTGAAAAGAGAAAAGGTTGGGAGAAACTTCCAGAATGCTCACAGAAGGAACATGCTCCAAGGCCAACGTGAGAAAGCAGCAGACTGAAAACACAGCAGGAGGAACAAATGGAAGCTGAATACCAAACATCATGCAGTCTACAGTGATAAAAGCTGCAGCTCATTTTGGTGGTTAATCCAGTTACGGAAAAGATAATACAAGCGGAACAAACAAAAGATGAAGATCTTGAGATAGACTGATTAGACTGAATTACCCCTTCCCTACCTTTGATGGAAGAAGGTTCCAGATTCTAAATTGAGAACTTCATTATTAGTGGCATTATTACTGTGTTATTATTGTTAACAAAGTTTCCTGTAAGGTACACACTTCAAATTAAAGTTGGCCATCATTTTTGTATTTTTTAACCAAACTTAAAATGAAGGTTTGTGTCTAAAATTATAAAAAACTGAGAAAGTGGTGGTTGTAACATTATTTCACTTAGAAAATATACATTTTGTTTTGAATGTGTTTTAAATACATTTAAATTGGAATAGCAACTACACTCACAGAAATTGGGCAGTTGTGCCATTCCCTTGACATTCCTTTGTTATTTCTTTAGAATCTTAATTGTTTTTTTATCCTGAGAGATTAAATAGACTTATTAAGAAAAAAAATGAAACAGTAATTAAAATTTTAAAATAAAGTTTATTTTTAAAATAAAGTTTCATTCATGTTATACAACGTATCAGAATTCATTACTTATTTAAAACTGTACAGTAGTCCACTAATGTTTACCCATTTATGTGTCAACATTTGGGTTGTCTTCATCTTTTAGTTATTGTGAATAATGCAATAAACCCTGGCATACAAGTGTGAGTGTTTTTAATTTTGAAGGGTAAGTATTGAGGAGTGGAATTGCTGGGCCATGTGGTAGTTCTGTATTTATTACTTTGAGGAACCATCAAATTGTCTTCCACAACGGCTGCCAAATTACATTCCCACTGGCAGTGTATAAAGGATCCAGTATCTCCATATTCTCATTTTATAAGTTTTTAATTATAGTCACCCTCCTAGGTAGTAAGTGGTATTTCACCATAGTTTGATTAGCATTTCCCTATCGACTAATGATGCTGAGTACCTTTTTCATGTGAAGATTGGATGTTTGCACGTCTTTTTTTGGAAAATGTTTTTTCAAATCTTTTGCTCACTTTTAAAATTGGACTATTTTCTTTATTGTTGAGTTGTAGGAGTTCTTATATATTTGATATTGGATATTGATCCATGATCAGACATACAATTTGCCTATTCTATAAACTGTTTTATCATTTTCTTGACAATGTCTCTCCTACCTAAAAGTTTTTAAATTTTAATGAGGTCCAAAATTTCTTTTGTTGGTCCATGCTTTTGGTGCCATATCTAAAAATCCAGTGTCCAATCCAAGGTCATGAAGATTTATTCTTTTTTCCCTAAGAATTATAGTTTCAGCTCCTGTATTTAGAGTTGAAACCAGTGACCCATTTTTATTTTATTTTTATTTATTTTTTTGAGACAGAGTCTCACTTTGAGTCCCAGAGTGAAATGGTATCATAGCTTATAGCAACCTCAAACTCTTGGGCTTAAGTGATTCCCTTGCTTCAGCCTTCCAAATAGATGGAACTACAAGCAACCGCCACAAAGCCTGGCTATTTTTAGAGATGGGATCTTGCTCTTGATCAGGCTGGTCTTGAACCTGTGAGGTCAGGAAATCCACCCACCTTGGCCTCCCAAGTGCTGGGATTAATGCACCCGGGCCCTTAATTGATCCATTTTTAGTTCAAAAAATTTTTTTCTAGGCCTGGGAGTGTTAAGGAGGGCTCTGTGCCCTGGACTAGAGTATAGTGGCACAGTCATAGCTCACTGCAACCTACATCTCCTAAGCTCAAGTGATCCTCCTGGCCTGGCCTCCCAAATAGCTAGAACTAGTGACACACATCACCATGCCAGTCTAATTTTTCTTTTTCTTCATTTTTTGTAGAGACAAGGCCTTAATGTGTTATCCAGGCTGTTCTCAAATTTCTGGTCTTAAGCAATCCCTCCCTCCTCAGCCTCTCAGCTAGGATTACAAGCCTGAGCCACCACACCTGGCCTTGAGTTCATTTTTATCTATGGTGTGAGGTGGGGGGTATGACTTTATTTTTTTGCGTATGGAAATCCAGATGTCCTGGCATCACTTTTAAACAGACTATTCTTTGTCAAAAATCAGTTGATACATGGGTTTATTCCTGAATGCTCAGTTCTACACCACAGGTCTACATCTAAGCTTATTTTAGCACCATGCTATTTTGATTATAAATAAATAACTTTTGATTACAAGAGAAAATATTAACAACATAATTTATCTGGAAAAGACTTTCAATCACTTGCTGGAGATGAAATGATTCTTTTACCTGAGAACACCACTGGTTTGGAGGACTGCTTTGCATGCTGGGAGTGCTGCTTCTTCTCTAGTGCTGTCAGCATTCCCCCCAAATCCAACTGTACTGGAAGCTGGCTCTTCTTTATACTATTTTTAAAATTATCCTAAAAAGTTCAAAAATCGTAAATTTATGATAATATACAAACTGGGCTTTTCATTTTACAAAAAGTACTCATATGATTACAGATAAAATGAAACAGATTTAGGGACTATAAAAATCTTAAAATTAAAAAAAACAAACAATCCCACATTATCTGCTGATGTTACTGTGATTGTTTATTTCCTTTTTTCAGAGCACTGGGTTTATATGAAATCACCTGCATTTCTATCTACATCACCAGTGTGAGTTAACAGTGAATACCTACAGATAAGACACAGGGGGTCCTATAGAGCTTTTGACTACAGAAGTAGTCTGTGTGAGAAGCTGCATGTTTAGCACTATTGCCTCATTAGCACCATTCTCTTTTTAACTACCCCAGGGAATCAACAAACTGCCATGAAATCATAATGGTAACTCCAAAAGTCTCCACAAGCCCAAATCATACCCAGCAGATAACACTAAATGTAGATACAAAGTTTGATACACTTGAAACAAATTATTTTTGAAATGGTTGTGATTTAGGTTTTGAGGATGTATAAAAAGTTGTTCAAGGAGATAGCTGGGAGTGGTGGCAGACACCTATAGTCCCAGCTACTTGGGAGGTTGAGGCAGGAGGAGTGTTTGAGGCCAAGAGTCTGAAGTTACACTGAGCTAAAATCACCCCACTGACCTCCAGCCTGGGAGACAGAATGAGATTTCATCTCTTTAAAAAAAAAGTTGTATAAGGAATGTATACATGGTATATCCTAAGGTACCGTGTCCCATTTGCTTTAGTGTACTCCCTTACACTGGGAATGTTCTTTTCCCTTACACTGAAAACTCTACTGACTGAGGGGTCATGTCAGGGGAGCTCACCAAGTACCACAAAGGCAAGCAAGGTGACCTGTTGCAGGGAGCACATTGTAACACGTAAGTTAAAACTGTTAATTCACACAAAGGATTAGAATATTATAACTTTTCATAAATGTGAAACTAATCTTCCTCCTTTAAAAGGCAAAATGACAGTAAACATAGTAGAGAATAAATGGCTAAAAGTATGGAAGTTCCCCAGTTAAATTATGAATCACAAGTTCCCTTCCGAACCTACAAGCGGGGAAAGGGTGCAAGGAGAAATCACCTCCCCTTTGGCTTCTGTTTGGACTTCACAGGATAAAATTTTGGTGCCTCTCTCATTTTTCTTCTGTCACACATTATTGCCTTGCAAAGGAATTCTATTTCCTAAATCAAATGAGCCTGCATTTTTTTCTTTTTTGAGACAGAGTCTCACTATGTCGCCCACGGTACAGTGCCGTGGCCTCACAGCAACCTCAAACTCTTGGGCTTAAGAGATTCTCTTGCCTCAGCCTCCCAAGTAGCTGGGACTACAGGCACCTGCCACAACACCTGGGTATTTTGTTGTTGTTGTTGTTGCAGTTGTCATTGTTGTTTAGCTGGCCCGGGTCAGGTTTAAACCCTGCCAGCCTGGGTATATATGGCCAGCACCCTACCCACTGAGCAATGGGCACTGCCCCATTTTTTCTTTTCAATTAAAGTTTCATAGGCAGTTTATGTCCCCTCTCCTTTCTGACTTACCAACGGCTGTTACCAATAGTCATATTACAAAGGTGACAACACATCTTAGCTTAACAGCATTTCTATTTCAACACAGTGGATGCAGTTCTCCCATAAAGGAATGAATCAAAACAAAACCACCTGACTGAGTACACAAAGAAGTCCGGAAAGCAGTTAGTTTAGTTAAGTGAGAATAGTTAAGCCTAAAGTAATTGTGGTTTCCATCTAAAAATTACCTGTGGCTGCTGTTTAGATTGAAATTTCGGTGACTCTACTCTGTCTCTTCTTTCGGATGCAACTGCCAGGTTGGGAAACTCCTCGGCATCCTAAGTAAACCACACACCTTTTAGCTCTATTACTCACGAGGACACAACTATGCCAAGCACAATCTTTTCACTGCTTATATTTTCTGTCTTTAATAAGGTCTCACAAAGATGTTCAAGGTGATATTAAATAGCTGCATAACTGTCATGTAACCACAGCTGCATTACATCCACACCCAAAAGGGAGAGAGAGTGCCACCAAGGCGCATTTGAGGTGTCTACAGAACTGACCTTGGACCACCTTGGCACGACAGTATTCATACACCTATTTGTCAAAAGACTATACTTTTCATTAGAGAACCATCAGATCTGGATGCAGATTTATGTCACGTAATTTGTGTAGAACACAGCCTAGTAAATACACAAAGGCAATAGGCCTGCTATAAAATTTTTTAAAAATAATTTTAAAACATCATTTTGTCAATATTTTAGGTGCTCTGGAAAAAGAATTATGAGGCAAACATGGGGCAGAAATATGAATTATTCACTGGGGGCCCAAACCATAATGCTTCTGCCACGTTAGTGGTTCTTCCAACATGTAACCTAGCTATTCTCAAATGGATGTTCTGAGAGCCTTGGGAATTGCACCCCCACCCTGGGTGTGCAGGTATGCCCTGGGCAGCACCTGGGAGAGCCTTCTGCCTGCACAAGCAGCCAGGCCACCTGAGTCTGGCATAGTAACGTGAAGAGCAACCAGCCCCATAAGAAACACAGGGCCAGGCTGGCTGCTCAGGGTACAAAACATTCATGGAGTACCATAGGACAATAATTAAGGGGCACTCACTTCTGGAAGGTTATGAAATACTGACTGAGGTCCACACTGGACCTATAGTATTCTATGCTTGTCTCTACAGTGAAGCACTTTACAATAAGATTTCTGGATAGAAAAGGAGGCTCTGCAAAAGCCAGCATTCTAAACCAAAAAAAAAAAAAAAAAACAGGTAGTAAGGGGATATATTAGTAATATGGCACACAAAGTATTAAACTCCAATACGTGTAGTTTTGTCCCCAGACCATTCATCTATTCAAATGTTCACTGGGTGTCTGCTCTGAGACAGCAAGAAGCCAAGTAAGAAGTGAGAACGGGGTGACGACTGTAATCTAGCACTAAGAGAATGGTCTCTAAAAAAATGTTGGAGATGTTCACTGAGGAACCCATGTTTCTATTCAGAAAGACCCACTTATCACACAATGTGAGTAATAAATATAAATGTACTTCAATCCTTGGTGGCTCTTGAACTGTCAGGATTTCGTATTTTGATTTAGACTTTTCTTTCTTTCTCTTATTCTTTCTTGAGGCTTCTTTTTGTTCAAGGTCGCCACTTTGTGATGCTTTACACTAGAACAAAAATCAGAGCAAAAGTCAACAGTTTTTAGGGTAGTCAACAGAATGTTTAATACCATGTCTCAGCAAAATCACGATAAAAAACTGTATATTCATATGGCAATTTTATTCAGAGTTAAATAAACTCACTCCCCATTTTCTAAGGAGTCAGCATTCAGCAGCATAATTCTGAAGGGAAAAAAATCTGTTAAAATATCAGTAACAAGTCTAATCCCTTTGGAAAACTGGTGCATGTGGACAGAATCTACTTTTCAGCTTGAGGCAGCCATGTTTTCTAATGATCATACTGATACCAACTTGACCTCCCCTTGAAAGTCCAGGTGGGGCACCTGTCAGCACGGCGAAATGGTTCCTAGTCTGTACATCAAATCTGTCTGCACAGCAGAATGATCCATGGAGCCTTCTAAATCAAATGCCTGAGTGCATCCCAGACATGCTAAATGTGACCTCATCACTCTCACAGGCCCGTCAGCCTCTGGCTCTTCTGCAGGTCAAATGTGCTTTGGCCCCCAGGCCTACACACCTGAAATTAGGTAGGCTAGAACTGCTACTTCATTTCTGTCTAGCTCTAGCTCTCTATTCTCTGGTTTTGCTTAGTTTTTCTCTTTATATCACTAATCACTATCTGATATATTCTGTATCTGTCTGCATACTGTTAGTCTCTCTCCATTAGAGCAAGACTTTTAAAGGGCAAGGAACTTCTTATGCTTTGGGCCTTGCTTTATTCTCAGTGGGAATTTACCATTCAGAAGTAAAAGCTTCAGCAGCTATTAAAAAGAATGTTTATCTACTGAGCTGGAGGGACTGTCCACATTTTGTTAAATGAAAAAGGCAAGCTTTAAAAGTAATGTGTAAAAGAAAAATATTAACAAAAATAAATAAAAGTAATGTGCATAGAATACTTGCATTTAGAAGCATACACAAGAAGAATGTGTATAGAATATTTTGTTTTTTAAAAAACAGAAACCCCTGTCTATTCCTATTTATAATTTCATGAGCCTGAGGTAGGACATATGAGAGACTGTTAATGTAGGCTTCCCTGAGGGGTTGGAGCGACCTTTTCCATAACTAGGTATTTGTGATTTTCTTATCTTCATTTTAGAATTTTTCTAAAATAAATTTTTCTTACACCCATATTTAAGAAAATAGTTTTTAAAAGATTCTGGGAAAATAAAACTCTGCTAACTCTCAGAATATTAAATTGGCTTGATATGTGACATGGCAATCAGACAGTAAGCTGGTGTCCAGTCTGTTCACAGCTGCCCAGAGACATACCACAGACAGCCAGAAGGGCTCCACAGAAAGCCAAGTTCGGTATGTGTACAAAAGGGAAGGTCTTTCACCTATGTGTACTGCTCTCTTTCTCTAATACATGCTGTGAGGAATAAGCACATGTCTACCTTGTAATTGTCACTAACAGATTGTAAATGTACAGCTACCACTTATACGGAATGGGCTAATGACATTTTTGGATATCAAAAAGCATCCTCACGCTCAAAAAGACAGGAAAACATTGCACTAAATATGACCACATTTCAACCTAAAATAGTATATCCTTACACTGAAAATTAAGGCCAATACCTATTCCACTAGAACAAACAAACAAACAAAAAAACCCCAAAAGACAAAACCCTTCTAAAGAAATAAATCTAGGGATAAATAAATATGCAACTTAACAACTGTTTAAGGGAAAAATGTATTCTGAAATGCTTGCTACCTTATAATAAGTAAATAAGTTGCAATTAACCAAAAATCGTTAATGTACACCAGATGATCACAAAATGTGGGATTCAATTATTTTACTACCAGTATTCTAGTACCGGTAAAAGCCATTTAAATTCAACATACAAAAGACTGGGGAAAGAAGCAAAAGCAATTTTATACATACTATAAATTATACATACAATAATAATCTTTAAAGAATTCTAAATGGTTCTCACAGACATTTTAAGTCAATAGGTCTAAAATATGTATTCTCTCTCATATGTAAAAGCTAGCACTTGTATTCCTTGACTGACAATCTATTCTTTTTTGAAAGTCTAAGTACAACAAACTCAAACTAGTGACTACGGTATAGAACAAAACACTTTCACAATTAGGATCTAAAGGGGAAAAAAAAGAGAATATTCAGTGCACAGACCAACATAATCAAAATATGATGCACACCTTTATTTTCCAATCTTTTCTTTTCTTTCTTCCTTCCTTTCCTTCTCCTTCCTTCTCCTTCCTTCCTTTCTTTCTTTATATTAAATCATAGCTGTGTACATGAATGTGATCATGGGGCACCATACACTAGTTTCATAGACCGTTTGACACATTTTCATCACACTGGTTAACAAAGCCTTCCTGGCATTTTCTTAGTTATTGTGCTAAGACGTTTACATTCCACATTTACTAAGTTTCACATATACCCTTGTAAGATGCACCGCAGGTGTAATCCTACCAACCCCCCTTCCTCTACCCACCCCCCCCTCCCTCCAATCTTTTT
>CAUYPK010148395.1:0-22134 GCA_963574355.1 Loris lydekkerianus | reverse complement strand
TCTGGCTCAGCGGCTCAGACTGGGGCCCTAGACAATGGCCAAAGTTCTCCGCACTCCTGCTCAAGCTCTCCCCAAGGCAGTTCAACTGAGTGCCAAGTCCAAAGACACCAAAACAGTTCACAGGTAAGGCCTTTCCGGTTTGCAGTTTTGCTGCTACTGCACTTACAATTGTCGGAGGGTTTAGACCTATTGAACACACACGACCACTTGCCAGTTTTCCACTGTTTTTGTCCTCCTCTTGGGGTTCAGAAGTATCTTGCTGACTCCCTGTATCCTCACAGAGATGATTATAGGTAGATCCCACCAGCCAGAGATGCCTAGAGTCCTATCTCCCCAGACTCACGGTGCCCAGATTCAAGGAAGCTGTTACTTGGCCACCATCTTGCTCCCCCGGGTCCATGAAGACATTCCTTTCTATTCTTTATTGAATGGTTTTGTTGTGACATGGTATGGATTTTGTCAAATGTTTTTTTCTGCCTCTTTTGAAATAACAATATAATTTTTGTTATCCATCTTATTCCTATGGTGTATTAAATTGACTGATTTTTGAATTTTAAACCAAACTTTAAATAAATCTCACTTGGCCATGTTGTATTAAATGGTGTATTAAATTGACTGATTTTTGAATTTTAAACCAAACTTTAAATAAATCTCACTTGACCATGTTGTATATGTTATTGGATTTAGTTTGTAATGTTTTGTTGAGTGATTCTACTGCTAGGCTTCACCTCCAACCCTGGATTTGGATGGAACAAACATCCAAACTACATTATTCAACAACAGAATTGAATCCTCAGGACAAGGAGAATCAGGTGTCAACTAAAAATGTTTAATTTCAGTATACAGAAGTAGAGTCAACTAAGTTGTTACGGGTTACAAATAGCTTAAAGACATCTAATCAAGAACATGCAGGTGAATGTTTAACTACAAGCTCTGCAGGAGAAAGAAAGCCCTGACCGATAGCATTCGCCAATTTCTGTGGTGCAACTACTCCTCTCTGATGGCTGACTCAGCAGCGGGTGGGTTGCCACTCATTGGACATGAAGCTGGGAAGCTGCCCACTATAGCACCCACCCAGAAATAGTGGGGATACTTAGAAAATAATGTATGCACATTTTAAGAAACTTTTTTATTTTTTGAAGTTGAATTGAATTAGGGTAGCAATATAGAGTATAACTTTGGCTCAAAAGATAGTGTTAATCAAACACATCCGGGTGTCACTATGAAACAGGCAGGGCAGTCACAGAAAATGGCAAAAGCACCCTTGTTGAGTTGCCATCATTCTAGGAGTACAAGACCATTTCCAAGTGGGATTTGAAATTCGAGAATGTTGTGGAAGTACAAAAATGGAAGGCTGTATATGGGGGACCTTGAAGGAAAACCAGCTACCCTGGTGGTACTTTGGGAAGAAACTGAAACAGCTTGTGCAGCGATTACAAGCAGACATTCCCGTCAACACTGCTCATGCAGTATGTTTCCCACAAATCAGAAGTGTCAGGACACTGATGGTAATCACTTTAAGCACCTCTTGTAATCACAGAGGTCAAACATCACTTGTGTTTATCTTTTGTTATTGGTATTTACTGAATATTGCCATTTTAATACAGTTTTTCCTTTCTTAAAACAGGTCTACTATTTTTGGCACCCTTTGGGTAACAGTTATATAAGATAACTTCTGAGCATAGATCAGAGTAGGACATAGTAAAATAAGTTGAAAGTGATTCATTTATTTCAATATTTATTACCTTTATTTATAATGTTATTTATTTAATTAAAGTTTACATAATTTAATTTTTAGTAGTGTCTGTTTGTAACAACTAAATGGAAAGACCCCCCAAATTTTAACAGCTGATTTTAGCACACCTCTCCATCTACCCTTTGAACAAATCATCCCCTCTGGGAATTTATCTTAGGAATACACCTGCAATCCTGAACAATGATGTGTACGAATAATTGCAGAATTGTTTTTAATAACAGGAGATGAAAACAATCCAACTTTCTGTCCATGATAGACTGATTATATAAACTCATATATCCCCAAAGTAGAATGCTCTAAAGAAGTTAAAAAGAATGTTCTTGAAAAGAACAAGAATAGCCTGAGCCAGAGTGAGACCCTGTCTCTAAAAATATAGCTGGGTATTGTGGTGGGCGCCTGTAGTTCTAGCTACAAGAGAATCATTTGAGCCCTACAGTTTGAGGTTGCTGTAAACTATGACTCCAGGGCTCTGCAGAGGGTGACAAAGTGAGACACTGTCTCAAAAAATAAAGTAAAAAAATAAAAAAAACTACAAGCAATCTAAATGTCCACCAGTTGTGAGTATGGCAAGTAAGTTATAATAGATTTCTACAGGCTGGGTGCCGTGGCTCATTCCTGTAATCCCAGCACTCTGGGAGGCCGAGGCTGGTGGGTGCCTGAGCTCAGGAGTTTGAGACCAGCTTGAGCCAGAACAAGACCCGATCTCTAGAAAAAAATAGCAGGCTATTGTAGCAGATGCCTATAGTCCCAGATACTTGGGAAGCTGAGGCGAGAGGATCAATTGAGCCCAGGAATTAGAGGTTGCTGTGACTATGACTCCACAGCACTCTAACAAGGGCAACAAAGTGAAACTCTGTCTCAAAAATAAATAAATAAATAAAAATTTAAAAAAGAACAAGAAAACTGTCTCAGTATAAAAATACATGTATCTTCAGTATGTACAACTATATGAAAAACCATGAATTTTTTATGTGTAAGAAATGTAGAGAAAATAATTTAACTGTATTTATATGAAGAAACACAAAGATTATATGTTTAGAAGACATTTTAAACTTAATTTGCTTATAGGAGGGGTAGAATGGGAGGATAATGGTAGAATGGGAGAGAATGAAGGTCCTCAGTTCTTTGGTAGAGTTTTGAATTTCGATTCATGTGAATGTATTAGCAAAGCAATTAACAATATTTTTAAACTTGATACATTTTATTATACTATATAATCTTAAGAGTTACTTTCACATTGGCTGTGTGTAATCCTATTCATTGCAAGTATTCTTTCCCAAATAAACCTATTTGCAATATTTGCTTATTTCATATTTTTCTTTTAGTTGGCTGTGAAATCTGTCAGTCTCTCCAGCTACTTGTTTTAGTGACCTAACTATACCCCTCCTGGGGAAGTTTAACAAACTAACGTTGATGTAATTTTTCAAAATTATTTTTATTGTGATCATTTGTTTCTGTTTCAAAAAATCTATTAGCTAGCTCTTGCATGATGAAGACAAGAAAGCCACAGTTCAGGCTTCAGCATTAAAACAAGCACTTGACGTTCTTTTCACATTTTAATTTTACTCTTATGACTCATCTCTGCTTTCATTCAAACTAAATTTTTGTGCAACCTGAGAAGGTGAAATAATCCTGGATTGGAATCCAGAGAACAATTCTATTCCTAGTTCTTTCACTTATTCAATGATCGTGGTTATATGGCTTCATCTGTTGGAGCCTTCTTTTTAAATGATAAAACAGGGATAGTCAGGTCTTTTCTAGAAGGAAGTCATCATGACCAAATGAGATATAGGAAGTGCTTTGATGAATTATGATACTAGTATGGCAATGGTCACCAGAAAGTGGTTTAATATACTGCCTGGATTTCTAGCTATAAAAAATCTGATACCTTTGAAATGAAATTGGATTCAAATTTTGCTGTGCTATTGAAAGTATTTATGTCAGTTGGAGCTTTATTTATGTTCATTCTTTACCAAAGGCAATATTTTATAGCAGGTACTCCCTCTGCTGTTCAAATGTCCACGTTTTCACATTCTGCTAAACTGGGCACTGGGGAGAAGTAAACAGAAATGAAATCAAACAGAATTCACCTCTATATCACCAAGAATGTGCTTGTATTTATCTCTTTCTTTCTTAGGTAGAAGAAAGACATTATTACTTTCTTTATTCAAACATCTCTATTTTTTTTTTTTTTTTTTTGTAGTTTGTAGAACTGTGCTTTGATCTTCTTTTTAAATATCATTCTTTGGGTGCAGCCTGAGGCTTTTAATTTCAATGGCACACGCGGTGAAGTGCTGGAAACTGAAGGGGATCTTTTCCTTATACAACAAAGGAGTCAATTGGAGATGGAATTATTAGATGTCACAGCTACTGTGGCTTCTTCACTCAGGGGATTTTTGTTTCTAGACTCTGAGTGGTAACTGAATATTTGTGAAATTATTGCAAAACAACATTTTGGGCAAGCATTGCCTCCAGATATAAAGCTTATTCTGAGTATGAACACTTTGGGGGTCATGAACTTGTAAGTTTTGTTAAACTCAGTGAGTTTATTGATCTTAACAAATGTACACAATCTTATGTAAGCTTGTTTTCTCTAGATTTATTATCCCTTGAGTTCTATCATGTTGGTCATAATTTTGCTTTCAGACGTATGTAATAAAAATGAAAAGAAAATGCTGTCAAATTTGAGAAATACAATTTAACCACTGTCTCAAGGTAATGCTACCTTTCAAACACATGCTAATATTCTAGCTGCACCTAGATGGTCCCAAGACCATTCATTCTCTTTTGTTTCTTTACTGTGATATGTAGTATATAATTTGCCATCATTTTTATTTTTTAATTTTTTTATTAAATCATAAATGCATAGATCATGTATACATTAATGCATTTATAGGGTACAATGTGCTGATTTGCACCAGATTGTTCGTTGCAGCTCAATTCATAATAGCCAAGTCATGGAAGAAGCCCAAGTGCCCATCGACATATGAATGGATTAATAAATTGTGGTACATGTATACCATGGAATATTATGCAGCCTTAAAAAAGATGGAGACTTTACCTCTTTCATTTTTACATTGAGGGACCTGGAACATATCCTACTTAGTAAAGTATCTCAAGAATGGAAGAAAAAATGTCCAATGTACTCAGTACTATTATGAAATCAATTTACAATTACTCACACTTTCATATGAAGAATAGATCACAACTATGGCCCAGGATAAAGGAGGGAGGGGGGAGGGGAGGAGAAGGGTGAGATGGAGGGAGGGTGAATGGTGGGATCACACCTATGGTGCATAACTGCCATCATTTTTAATTTATCCAGTCAATGCATGCTTTGTAGATGGCAGAGACTGGGTTAGGGACTTGAGTACTAATGTCAATATGAATGTTTAGGAAGTCAAATGTTCTCTTGGTCCTGACATACGGGACAGTGAGGTTAGTGAGGTTGAGAGTGTTGGCAGAAAACTTGTGTGACCAGCCCAAGTTCTTGGTGACCAGGCATTCTGGGCTTGATACAAGGGACCCCCACACCAGGATGAAGTTTTTCTTCCCTCTGTGGGAGCTGATAGTGCCCTGCATAAAGCCTCGGTGAGAGTTTTCACACCAAGGGGCCAGGTGAGTGGGAGGAAGGGTAAGGGACCGTGGGCTCCCCAGGCTCTGCGGGGGGCTCTGCTCAGCCTCTCCTGGGCCAGATGAGGCTAAGGGGAACTAGTTGCCCTGCACACTAGCAGCTGACCCAGCCCTCCACTGGTAGTTCTCACTTGCTGGGTGTGCATCTGTAGTTACAATAATTTCTGAAGATGAAAATCTCCTGACCTTCTTGCTCTCCCTTATACATAAACTGAAATTGTAAGACACTCATATGAATTATGAGCAACACTTTTACTTAAAAGAATGTGCTCTTGCCTTTAAAATGGCTTCTCTGGAATTTGACAAACTGGAGTGCCTGCAGTTTGTGCCTACACTCCAAGCCAGCATTAGTAATTTCAAGTGGGGTGGGAGCGGTACTGATGGCAGTGCGCAGGCCCCTCCTGCCCTCCAGACCCACTTTGGGTAGCTAGCATCACAGCTGGAGAGAGGGGTTTAGGCAGTGTTTGTGAAAATATCCCTGGACAAGGCCTGTTATCTTTACCAGGCCTCTTCTAAGGCAACCAAGGAGCAGACACACTTGGGGAGGAGGAGTGTAATTCCTAGGGACAGTCTTAGCAACTTAATGTAAGGTATTGATGGGGGCTTGGTAGGGGTAAGGTATCCTACTGGCATTAATAGAAAACATAACTAAACAGAGGGGGGAAAATCCACTGGAATTCTGTTTCTGCAAAAGGATTTAAACAAATGAAATGATTTGAGATGTCCTATTACTGGGAACCTCATGAACATTTTTAACTTTCTATAAACAGTGCAGAAAGAGTCTCATCAGCTGAGACACAGTAGCTTTGCCGTGTGTGACCGCATGGTCTGGCAGCATTGGATCAGCTGATACGTGGATCAGAAGTTTTCTCATCTGCAGTGGCCAATAAGGGTGCCCCTTGGTCAATAACTAGTCTTGTCATGACTTATAAGGTGATGATTAATGGCAGAGTGACATCTCTTAAGCTAAGAGCTGGGACTTTGTCTACCAAAGTGGGCAGCTCTCTCACAGACAGCCAGGTGGGCCTCTTTGTTCCCAGTTATTATGTAAACTGATACATGGCAGGGCTTGGGCAGGGCAGAGAAGCAGGTGCCCTTTACCTTGGCCACATGGCTGTCCGTCTTCAAAGGCAGGAGTTCCCTCAACAGAGACTCTAAACCCAAGTGGTCCCCACCCTTTCACTATGTTTTATTTTTCTGTTCATTTCTGTTGAAATGCTCAAGTCTAAAATATAATTTTGATTATAGGTAGTGCTGGAGTTCCCAGTGACTCTCTCTTTACCAAATATCTTTTTTAACTGTTATCCATGTGGACACTGTTGATCACCTCTCCTTCTTGAAATTCTCTCTTCTCTTGGTTTCTTGTCTTTTATTTACACCTGTTGTTTATCAGTCTTCTTATCAGATACTTATTAAAGGGTATCATTTCTCCGGAATGTTCTATCAGTTTGATTTTCTTCCCATGTTCACCTCTGACATCCTTACTCACACCCACAGCTCTTTTTTTGTCTCCAACACAGAATCTTCCAAGAATTAGAGGGCATCCCGAAGGTGGCCATACACAGGAAAGTAACAAACTCACATTTAAATTATATTTTTAACATTTTTTATATTCATACATCAACACAATATTTTATAAATAAAGGCACGTTGAACTACAATTTCCCATTTTCCTCATGAGGGTGTGTATGGCGACCTTTGGGACACCCTGTAGACAGCCCTATGTGACATAGACAAGCCATGATTCTTACCAGAGTTGAATGTAATTATTATCAAAAATTATTTCATTATTCATAATATAAAAAAAATAGATTTTGTCTCTTACATCAGATGGTTTCCCCTTTGGAAAGGGCTTGCCTCTGTCTTGGTGACTGTTGCAGCCTCTTCAGGACCTGCCTCGTCTCCCCGCACTTGGGGACATTCAGTCATATCTGCTGAGTGAAGTGAGCTGAAGCTCGCTGCACCGCGCTTTGCCCTGACACATTGGCCGCACCCAGCATCATAAGCAAACCGAGTTACTCCCTTTACCTCTCCTCTCACTGTTGGGTTGTGTCTGTTGTTAGAGCCACACAAAAGTGAGTTAATCACAGTCTACTGGTGGGTTATCTGTCAGAAATGCCAAAGCCACCTGCCATCCAAGATGCTTCCCGGAATTAACCAACAGATCCCCACCTTCTTATTCCTACAAGTGTTTACTCGTACATAGTTATAAGCATAGCATTTGCACTGCATGCGTAAGTCTATTATCAGCGAATAATGGAATACATCATTTTAGCAGTTTATTTTTCCTTCCTGTTTTATGACCTTTTATCTGCCATTATGATAAAAATCTCCTGCTCCCCAGAGCCTCACTCCGCAGAAGCAGTCTCTCCTGCACTGAGACTTGGGTGGGTTCCCCTGGCAACCGGAGCCACCTGAAGGCTTCTCAGTGCTCTGCTCATTTCGGCTTCACTTCATTTTGGCCATTAATTTGGTATAAAAGAAAAAAAAAAAATAGTAGCGTGTTACTTCACCTTGCAAAGGCTGTCTCAACTAATACAGGTTTGTTTCTTGTTTTGTTTTTGTTTTTTAAGTCAATATTGAGAATGGGAACATACTATTATAGCTCAGAAGTCCCAGGCTGAGTTCTGCACCCTGCTTTGGTTACAGAAACGTATATCCTGGAAACATCCTTTCACTCGCATGGGAACTGTATGAAAAAGAGAGATTAAGAGTTTGAAGTGTTGAAATTGTACTAACTTGGTAACTCAACATTTTTACCTCTTTAAAAGAGAAGAACGTGATGAGTAAAAGGATAATGTAAAACACAGACACTGTCTCCTGCCTGGGCCAGGACTGAGGCCTGGGTAAGGAGAGTGTTTTTCTCTAAAACCACGAAATCCAGGTAGTGCAGTTTGTGTGCGGCTCGTCGTCCGAGTTAGAGCAGACTGAAAGGAAAGAGGATGCTCAGAAATAGTGTATTTGTGTATCTGAAGTCGTTAGTATCTTATGATATGATCTTATTCTAACCCAATAATTTTGCTACTTTATTTGGAGGGGTCATTCAAGTTAACAAACTACTATGTCTTTTCTCCTCACCTAAGAAAAGACCTGTCCTGCACGTTCTCCAAATAACAAGTTCTAGACACTATGAATAATCCTGATGCCTACTTGCACTACACTGGCACGCCCTACCATATCACTAAATCTAAACGTCTGTCTTAGGTCCTAGGGAAGGCTGCAGGGCCACCCAGGCGAGGCAGTGTGTGGCTCTGGGCAGACAGTGCTGCCTGGCCAGCCGGCGGAGCTGGAGGACGCTGGCCTGGGGGATCCGGGGGCCAACTCGGGTGGGCGGGGCGGGGCGGGGCGGGGGTGGGCGGGCTTGGGGCGGGAGCGCCCACTTCGCTTGGCGCCCTCAGACCCCTGCGCCGGGCAGCATCGTAGCTGTGTTCCGCCTTGCTCAGCAGCCACCAGTAGTGGGAGCAGCTCTCTGAGCTGCCGGCGCTGCGCTTGTCGGAACAGGCGCCCTGGGGCCAGAGTGCTGGGCCGGGTGCTGGAGCTGGCGGCTCCGGGGCTGCAGGTGCGCGGCACCTACGAGGACTGAGAGGGACCTGGAGCGCGCGTTCCGCGATAACCAGGGCGTCCCTAGTTCACCCCGCCTGTCTCCGCAAACCAAAGGTGAGCTTTAGGCTTTCGAGGCGCAGTTCTAGCTGGGGCTCAGAGGGACTTGTCCCTGGAGAGGTCAGATCGGCTGTCCGGAGACAGTTCCACGAAGGTACCGTGTCTGAGGATGGGGAAGGGGAGCATTTAGGAGCTGGGGTAGAAGGAGCAAACACTCCTCACTCCTGTAAGCACCCAGCGGGGCAGCTGCTGGCCTGGATGTCAGCCTCCTCCCTGTCCGGTCTTCAGGGACGGACAGCCCGGTGGGGGTCAGAGCACCCTGGGTCCCCAGAGCAGTTGGCTCGGGCGCCGGCAAACTTTGCCTCTCCGTGTCCAGCCGCGTCTCTTGCTCCTGCAGCCGCGCAGGAGCCGCTTTCCCTTGTCTTCCACCTGCAGCCGCCCCACCATGGACTCCCCGGTCCAGATATTCCGCGGGGAGCCGGGCCCCACCTGCGCACCCAGCGCCTGCCTGCTCCCCAACACCAGCGCATGGTTCCCAGGCTGGGCCGAGCCGGACGGGAACGGCAGCGCCAGCTCCGAGGACTCGCAGCAGGAGTCGGCGCACATCTCCCCCGCCATCCCAGTCATCATCACGGCCGTCTACTCCGTGGTGTTCGTCGTGGGCTTGGTGGGCAACTCGCTGGTCATGTTCGTGATCATCCGGTGAGCGCGGGGTCGGGGCGCAGCCGGGCGCGGAGGGCGTTCGCGAGGCCACGGGGACCCGCAGAAGGGCAGCCAGTGGGCTGGTGGGGAAGCTGTTCTGTGAAGGGTCCGGTAGGAACTCCGAGGGTGGTTTCTCAGAGAAGGATATCCTAGGAGAGTTTTTGGTGAAGGACTGCATGGTCCACACCGGGCCAATCCAAGCGGCCAGAGGCGTGTTGGAGATGGAGGGCGACCTTCCCACCCGACATCGGGGCCTCTTGCCGCTGCTGAGAACTTGGTGTGAGCATGGCAGGTGCTGGGGTGCAGCGGACAGGTCAGCGTCTCCTGGTAAAGCGTCTCCATTTGCCTGACCAGTTTGGAGCACTTTGTTTTGCCGTTTGCAAATATTTCTTAGATAAATTTCAGGTCCCCCGAATGTACTGAAGATAATTCCGAATTTCCTGTGACTCATCAGATTGGTGTTATGGCTTATGAAACAAAAGCCAATATACTGTTTAGCATTGCTGTGATCCACCTGCGAGCCTTTTTAGTGTTGAAATGTCATCTTTCATTTGTTTAGAATATCAGTGATAACCATCTAGCGTTTAGGACACCGGCGACAGCCATCTAACGTTTATCCTCTGAGGTATTGGCTGTGGCGGTTTTCAACAATTGCTTTGCTATTTTTTCCCTGTCCTGTGAGAAATCGGGTTGTATTTTATTGTTCTTTCACGATATTTTTGTGATGTCAACTTCCAAAAATATATGCTAATTTTCTGGTAAGTGAACCGATTGTAATTGTTAAAGGAAAGAGAAAAGAAAAACCTAACTTTGTTCTGCATGCCCTTTGAGATACATGGGTCTTTCTTTGGGGGGCTCTGATGCTGTAGAAATACATATCTGATAGCAAATAAGCAACTTGCATTCCTTTTGAGAAGTACCAGTGCAATTTGGGAAGGATGCTAGTCGCGCTGATTATGGACTTTGAAAGGATGAAAATCTTGACTGACTTGACGTTAGTTTGAAACAGGCCCTTTATTTTCTATGAATTCCTAGAACAATACTGTGCACAGTAGCATGAATTTTTTCTCTTGGGCAATCGCATAATAAACATATCTCTTTATCTTTTTTATTTTCTTGGCTTGAGAATGTTGCATCTTTTACCTTCCTCTGTGCTCTGGATTTAAAGCCTTCATTTAAGCCTCCAATTATATATTATAAAGCTCATTTCACCTACAATTCGTATTTATAGCTCGCTACCCTTGGTTTCACAATTGCTTGTTGCATTTCACAAGGGATTCTATTGGTGATGAGTAAAAGCTATTAGGAGGGAATATTTTAAAGTAAATTATTTTTCCAAGTCATTAGTAACCTCAGGACTGTATTCTAAATTGCAACTAAAGTTTTAGGAGGTCTTGGGTACAGAAGTCCTTTTTTCAAAATTAAAACATTGTTATGCAAAAGAAGAATGCTAAGAAAAAAAAGATCCTCTCTGTTTCTATTTAGGTGCTTAAGTAAAAAAAAGATTTATCTATTGTTATTTGAATAAGATTAGGGCCTGATGTCTTGAATTTGAAAAGAGCTTTGCATAATAGTTGCTGTAAAACTTTTTTGCAGACTAGGATTAAATAGAATGAAGAATCCTAAAAATGCATTTAGATGAGATGTGCAACGATAACTCCATAGGGAACATTAGACACATCTAAAAGAAAAAAAAAAAAAAAGAAAAAAGGATTCTTGTAGACTAGCTAGGACTTTTAATGGCTAGCTTTCCCAAAGATGTCTAGCACTATGATGTGTCAGATGGGGATAGGTTTAGCTGAAAATATAAAAGAAGTTAGATGGCTCACATAACAACATCTTTTGCACTACTAAGGGGTTATGTTTGATAACAATGAAAAGTGAAGAGTTGTCTTGGCATCCTGAAATGTTGACCTACTGAAGGCCGACTAGTTCACGTAGGGCTGGGTCCTTAAACTTGAAGGTCTTACCAGTGCAAGATTAATATACATCTGTGTCCAGGGAACTTGGCTCACTTTTGTCTACATTTAAGAGGGTAGAGGAGTATTCATGATTTTTTCATATTGATAGGTAGTCAAAGAATTGAAAAATAAAACATAGGGGAAAAGTAGGTGGATTTAGGTTTATTTAGCTCAGTAGAAGAAGGTACTGAAGATTTGAGAGGGCCGCACAAGGTGGGCTGTGGTTTGCATGTTGGAGCTGAGCACAGAGCCAGAGTGTGCAGGCCACTTGCCGCTATTCTCAAGTTGGGGGTTGGACAACTTCGTGTGAGGATTGCTTTTGAGAAGATTATTTTAAAATATTACACACAGGAAAGGGTCTCAGTGTAGTTCCATGATATAGAAAACTATTCTAGAGATGGAATTTAGATGCCCAAGATGATGCTTCTAGGTTGACCAGCTCAAGCCTAGTGAAGAAGTTACAGCAATGAGAAAAGCTTTGACTACTTTTAGGCTTGACTTACAAATAGTGTATTCCATGTTGGGTGCCTTGAATGCTGCCCATATCTTCCAAAGATGTTTAAAGTTTCAAGGGTTCTCATCATTTAATGTGTACCAACTGCCGTAATCCTCCCAAATTAGGATATATTAACCTTTCACTGTGAAGAGCTTAAAATCCAAGTGCCCCAGCCTCCTCTCTCACTAGGTGTTGGGTTCTGTGGTCCTCAGGTGTGCCCGTGGGGGTTGTGCCCAGGATCCTAATCCTGTGGTCTCCTGATTTCTTCCTGTGCTGGTCACCTTCATGAACACTGTGATGCCTGCATCCCAGGCCTTGCCAGGAAGTCCTACATCCTAACTCTTAAACATCCATTCTCCCACTCTCCCCACAACTCCCACCATGACCCTCTCCCCCCTTAACAAAGATGATTAAAATTTAAAATGAGTACTTAATATATGCCAAGTAGATAAATCTACTTACTTCAAGTGAATTATTTGATTTGCACACTGGTGGGTATATCATCACCATACCCATTTAACAGATGAAAAGTAAAGCAAAGAAGGATTAAATAAACTGAGGTCACACCTTGCTAGTGAGGCCAGATCCTGTGCTCTCCAGCTCTCTGCTCTGCTGGTTTCCCTCATACCACTTCTGTAGACATCTGGATACTTTCTTCCCTGGAGGGTCTTCATTTTCTCCCAGACTCTCTCTTTTCCTCTTTCCTGTCCTAGGCTCCATGAGCTGTCCCTTCAGCCTCGGTCCTGACAATACACCAAGCTGCTCTGTCTTCTGGTACTCCTGCCACTGAGTGCCACCAAAGGCTTGATCCCTGGTCAAACTGGTAACCTACTTCCTCATTCCTACATGTACCCAGCTAGTTGAATGCTATTAGTTAAGCTCAAATCTATCTTTGTCAAGGCAAAGTCACTGCTTGCATGAGTATCTGATTACAAGGTTTTCTCTGTCCCTCTCCTCTTTTCTAGAAAAAGCCCATTCTTTTTCCATTTTCCATGAAAAAAAAAAAAAGAATTTCAATCAGCACCCATTGTCAACTGCCCTATGTGACCATTCTCTCTCCATGTTCAGTTAATGGTCTTGCCCAGTCACTCACTGAGACTGGGAGTCCAGCCCCTGGTAATGTGCTCTTCTCCACACAGGCAATCGGCAGCCACCTGCTCTTGTTCTGTTCCATTTCAGGGGACGAGTCTCCTTCCTCCTCTCTAAGGCTAATCTCTGCTCTTGGTTTTGAATCCCACTGCCTCCGGGGTGGTTGCCATCTCAGCTCTCTCCTTTCCACTTGATTGCAATCTCTCCCTCTCCCTTGCTCTTCAGGGCACGGACACACCCATGAATCTGTCATCATGCACATAATCAACAACCCAATATCCACCATCCTCCATTTTTCTGAATTCTCTTAGCTAATGTCCTTTTATGCTCCTTTCGTGGCTGATAGGTGAATTTCTTGGAGGAATAATCCCTCCTCTTCATTTCCTCATCTTCCACATATTCCTCTGCCCCATGTACTTGGCCTTCCTGCAGAGGCACCTTTAGAGGTGCTCACGCTTCAGAGGTTCTTTTAGGCCAGCTGGTGCTTGGCTTCTGTGGAGGGCTTGGCAGGCTTGACCGATCTTAGGTCTCTGGATTTCTCCAACAGCACCCTCTCCTTGGCTTCTGCCTGCATCTTCTCCATTTCTCTTTGATCTCCTTCACAGATGCCTCTTCCTCTGGTGTTCCTTAAGATGGTATTTTCCAGAGTCTTCTCTGCTCTCTTCTGCCCTTATTTTGCATATTCTGTTTGTTAGTCAAGATTCAGCCAGAGAGGCAGGCCCAGTGGGGATGTCTAGGCTAAGAGACTTCTTGCTTACATGATTATGGGGCTGGCTAGGCAGGAAGCCAGCAAGGGGAAGCTGCTGTCCCCAGGTATCCCCAAGAAGACACCCCCTGCCCCATTCCCCCTTATAGACCTTCCAGTGATAGGGTCAAGCCCCTGCCCCCCAGGTTATCTAGGACAATCTTCCTTGCTTCATCACATCTACAAAGCATCTTCACAGCAGCACCTAGATGTGTGTTTGAAGACTTGGGGACCGTATCGTGGCCAAGGTATCACATCACACTCATCACCACACCCCCTTCTGATGGTTCTATCCATTCTTATGGCCATATCTGTCAGGTTCATTGTGGCAAGTCCTCAATCTCTCTCTCTTTTTCCCTCCCTTCCTCCCTCCCTGTTCTCCATCCCTTTCTACAGACTCTGTTAGGCTCCTTCTGTGCAGATGCCTCTGTACGATACTCTCATGAGCACTTCTGTGTGCATTAGTTTGCTGGGGGTGCCATAACACAGCACTGCAGACTGGGTAGCTTCCACTAAGGAATTGCATAGTCATACGGTTCTGGAGACTGGGAGGCCCAGATGAAGGTGTCAGCCTGGCCACACCCTCTGAGGTGTCTGTCCTTGGTTGAAAGGTGGCTGTCCTCTCCTGGTACCTTCATATAGTCCTTCCTCTGCACGTGTCCTAATTTCCTCATTTTATAAGGAATTGTATCAGATTAGGGGTCTACTCACATGATCTCATTTTACCCTAAGCATCTCATTATGGTCCTGTCTCCAAGTGCAGCTGGCCCCCTGTATATGTGGGTTCCACACCCAAGGATTCAATCAGCAATGGAAGGTAAATACTTCCAAAAAATTGCATCTTGTACTGAACATTTTCAGACTTCCTTTTCTTTTCATTATTCACTAAACAATCGAGTATAACAATAATTTACAAAGCATTTACATTGTATTGGATATTAAAAGTAACCTAGAGATGATGTAAAGTATACAGGAGGATATGCATAGGTTATATGCAAATACTACACCATTTTATGTCAGCAGCTTGAGCATTTGTGGATTTTGGTGTCCATGGGGGTTGGTGGGGACGGATCCTGGACAATCCTCCTTGGATACTGAGGGATGTAAATCGCCACATTCTGAAGCACTGGGGGGTTAGGGCTTCAACATGTGACTCTGAGGGGGGACGGGATTCAGCCCACGACACTGCCCATCTCTTTCTGTTCTTAAGGGAACACTCTCCTCAAGCTTCAGTACTCACAATAATTATGTATATGTTCTCTTTTTGTTTAAAGAAAAGTTCTACTCTCCTATAAATATTTATTTCCTTGTAAATTAATTGTAAAGATAAACAAAGAAACATGCATTATGGAAAATAGCAAGCATCAGAAAACACTTTGACCCTGGGTGTGGAGTTTGGCTTCTTCCTTTTCTCTTTATTTTTCTTAATCTGTGGCTGCCATAATAAAACCCCTGAGGTTCAATCTCTCCTGCCCTTGCCCTGATGGTAGACAACTTTTGTTTTCCTATAATTCATCCCTGACAGTATTAAAATTTCCCCAAAGGATTAACTTTATAAAGGGCTTAGAAGAAAACAAAACCACAGAAATATTATGGAAATTGTTATATTCGGATTTCACTGCCTTTCACCAAAGGCAGCCAATTCACTCAAGCTTGCTAGGCACAAATATTTATCCTCATGAATCTGGCTGTTTTCTAGCTTCTAAAGAGGGGGACAGATCCTTTCTTCCCTAAGCAACTTAACAGGAGTTTCAGGCTTCACCCTGCCTGGACCTGGCATAGATTATGTGGCGTGTGTTGACTTACTGAGGTTACCCCTGAGCTCATCTGGGCCCTGTGGTTGAATTTGTCTCAGTCTCAGCAAAACTATGTGGCTGTCCTGGAATTGGACAAGGGTGAGAAGGAATGACTTGACACAGTGACACTATCTGCCAAAGTGCCTAGGTCTTCCATCTCAGATTTCTTATTCTTCCTCCTTCTCCAAAGGCCCACTGTAATCACTGCTGTTGTATATACATACATATTCCATTCCCTGCAAGGGTCAGCGTAGCCTACCTACCTTAGATAATATCACCAATCACATGGAGAGAAGCATTAAAAACAGGAAGAGGTACAATGTGCTACTTGTATAGTTTACCCTTTGCTACTCCCTATGGGACAATGGTCTTTATCTTAACCTTTGATTAAAATAGTATGTAACTGGGCAGTGCCTGTGGCTTAAAGGAGTAGGGCGCTGGCCCCATATACTGGAGGTTGTGGGTTCAAACCCAGGCCTGGCAAAAAAAAAAAAAATTGTATGTAATAATTTTTTTTAATCCTTAAAATCAACATAAAATTTTTTCTTTAATACACAGATAGCATAAATAACTTTAGAAATTATTTTCAAAAGCTCGTCTTTAATTCCTCAAATTAATTTGTATATATTTGACAACTTCTTAAAAAAAAAAAAAAAGAATTGGTTTCATTGAAACTGTTTATATGGATTAGGTAAAATTATTTTCTCCCCTGGGGATGTCTGATTGCAGACGGAGATCCGAGCCTTGTGGACCTGTTTCAGGAATCAGAGACTAAACAGCTAAACGGCTGAAGAAAAGAAAGAGACCGGAGGGAAGGGAGGCGGGTGGGAAAGAGAGAAAGAAAGAGAGGAAGAAAGAAAACCAAGAAAGAAAACCAATTTAATGATCAGCTGTAGAGCTCCTAAACTTTAATAGACTCTAGGCAGAATTGTGTAGCCATCAAAACCATTTCTTGATTGTATTGACTTTAAAATATTTCTACAAGCGTGTCTCAGAGTTGGTTTCAGGAGAAATTTGGTTCTCCCTGGGAAAGACTAGCTCCTCTCCATGAAGGATTCAGCTACATCTCTTGAGAAGTAGCATCTTCCTGTGAACTGTGCCGTTGTACCTCCTTATTATCAGATTAACTTTTGGCTGCTCTTGATTGCTGTGACCTCAGAGGCTCTGTGCTCAGCTAAAAACCTCAAATTGTACAGCTATGGAACAGCTGTCTTTGTAAGGTTTTGCTATCTGCTTTTAGTGGTGCGAGTAATATGGACTTAGAACTGTATTAACCAGAGTTGATGTTAGAAGATTAATTTATCCCTCAAAAGAAAAATCAGTAGTCCCCCCCACCCCTTTCTGTGGAAGGGGTGTTGGCTTATGTCTTCTATGAAGATTTATGTAAGAATAGATTTTAGGAGTGGGAATAGTATTGTAAGAGGCTTGGAGGTAGTTTTGTTTGCTGTTTAACACATTCTCACTGGCCATGCAAGTTAATTTTCAGTGGAAGGCAAGAGATTCCAAAGGACCTGGTCTAAAGCTGGGCAGGGGAGACTTCAGATCAAGACTGGCGGGAGTTACAGGCAGTTAGTGATCAGGAAACAATAGGAAAAATGTTCTGAGCTCCTGTTGAGTATTAACTTATTTAAATTCACAAAACAAACCTCCGATATAGGATTGTTAGAATCTGTTTTCGGATAAGGAAATCAATGACAACGTTTTAAGTAACTGTCTAAGGACACCCAAGTTGCTGAACAACCAATCTAATAGCAGAGCCCACTTCTGTGCAGCTTGCAAACCTCTCCCCGCTCTCTCTGCCTTTCCTAGTTGCTTCCCATCCAGTGGAGGAGTCTCTGCATCTGATGGTGGACAGAGCGGGCCGTATTTATCCATCTCTCTACTTGCCCATGCTCTCTGGCTTGACTCTAGCTAGGTCAGTTTTCTGTATAATAGAAAAAATAATTTTAAATATCCAGATACTCACAGGTGAACAAGTAGTTGTGCACTAGGAAATGGCACGCCAGTGGTTGGCTGTGTGCAGTTTCCTTCTGGGTGTGGTCAGGCATGATAAGCCCTCACCCTGGGTGTGCAGCTGAATGCACTAGAACATTCCTCCTGGGAGTCAGGAGGGTGCATCACTGCCCCGCATGGCTACAGAGAGGAAGAGCTGAGCATCTCCTGGCCTGACCGCTCCTGTGAAGTCACTACTTCTACCGTCCTCTTCTCCCCTTGCCACCCCCTGTGTGGACAGACCCCGGGGTGAGACGGCTGCACGCCTGCCATCCTGGCTGTGCATGGCTGCCCACATGGTGACTGCAGTGCAGCAGTGTGGGGCACCAGGACACGTGCCTCCTCCATCCTTTTTACAGCTTTTACTCTCTACATGTGGGAGACGGGAGACTAATTTTGGAGAACTGCAAGCCTGGCTCCCATGTGAGTATGACACTTTTAAAATACTACATAGTGGGCTGGGTGTAGTGGCTCATGCCTGAAACCCCAACTTGGGAAGCCAACTTGGACAACATCGCCTGACCTCATCTCTACAAAAAATAAAACTATTAGCAGAGCTCGGTGGCTTGCCTGTCATTCTTAGTACGATGGCTGAGCCCAGGAGTTCAAGGCTATGGTGAGCTATGACTGGGGGGATTATTAAATTAAAATTATTATTTGATGAACAATAATTGAACATTTCTTCTTTTTTAAAGTTAATAAACGATTGCCCTTTAGTAATCACAATTACTAAACCTGTAATTTAGAACCACAATTTTAATAGTAAATAGTCCAGAAGGATGTACAGCATATTAATCTCATTGAGGTGAGCTGGAGATAGCTGGAGAATTTAATGACACAAACCACTTATGTTTACAAATAGGTTCTGCTGAGAAGTCACACCAGTACAATCATTATTGCCCAGCATTTTATTTCTTTTATAAATATACTTTTTAAAAAAGAAGTTGTAAAACAGAAAAACTAAACAGAAAGCAGCATTCCAATATACCATGCCCTGCCCCTCCACATGGGCACAGCTTTCCCCATTATCAGCACCCCACGCCAGGTGGGCCTGGGGATAACTGATGAACTGGTGGTGACACATCACTATCACCAGAGCCCACAGTTTATATCAGGGGTCATTCCCCCCCCCCCTCCTGCTTTATTGAGGTATAATTGACAGGTAAAAATTGTACATATTCAAAGTAGACAATGTAATAATTTGGAAAAACAATTAGCTTGTGGTTTTAGTCAAGTAATCTACTTCCTCTTAAGTCAGTTTCCTTACCCCCAAAATGGGGTGGCGCCTGTGGCTCAAAGGGGTGGGGTGCCAGCCCCATATGCCGGAGGTGGCAGGTGTAGGCCCAGCCCTGGCATGAAACTGCAAAAAAGAAAAAAAAAAAAAGAAAGAAAAACTCAAGCATGTAACATACATGACAATGTTTTGTCCATGAAGGGGCAGGATTTAGTGTTTTATAAGGGTAGTCCCCTGATGGTGCCCTGTTTTTCGTGTTAAATGGTCTCTACCCTCCCAATGTGTCCTTGACCACAGGTGTCAGGAGGCTTTTCCACCTTTAGCTGCAGGAAGTGGTAGGATTTATTTCTCTGATAAAATACCTAACTCCTTAAGAAATGTTGGAATAAGGCATCCCTGAGCGCCTTTACTTATTAGATTCTGGAAACCCATGAGAAATACTGAGACTTTTGAAGACATTTTCTCAGACTTTTCCTCTTCAAAAAAAAAAAAACGTGGGGCAATAGTACCTTATGAGATTGTAGTTTGGCTTATTGGACTGTGATAGGCAATTGATAGTGACAGTCGCAACGGCAACAGCCCTGATGTGGCATGCTGAGGCTGGCATGCCTGAGCAATTAGCTAGTACCAGGTCCAGTGCTAAGTAATGTTATGCATGTCTCATTTAATCATCACGACAACTTTATCACATAATATTAAGTTCCTCAAATAGTGTCTGTCACATAGTAAGCAATCAATAAGTACTTAAAATGATTTTTTTACATCTGGTGTTCAGAGTGCCCTGTGGCCGACACCACTGTGTCCCACCTAGCCAGTCCCTGCTCCCAGACCCCCTGAACCAGGAGATCTGTGTCCTCACTGACCCTTGAATGAGACAACAGCCATCAAGCTGCTCTCTGTCCTAATCCGCCTCAGAGCTCAAGACCCTGTTAAATACTTTCTTCAGCCCTCATTTCTGTGCTGCAGACCGATTGTACCCCTCTGTGTACTTCTGTGGTTCACATTATAATTTGGACTCAATTAGACTAAGAGATCCTTGACGTCACAGACTATTTAGTGAATTTTTCAGTCATTCTCAAAATGCGGTATATTGCTGCCTATGTGGTAGGCACTTAAAAACATGTTGAAAAAGAAGGAAGGAAGACAGGGGAGGAAGTGTGCATGTTGAAAGAGGGGAGAGGGGAGAGGGCAGAGGGGGCTGTGGGCGCCAGCATGGGGCACAATGGAGGGGAACAGCCAAAATAACTGAAATCAACAGAGCCAAAAGTGGGTTGGTGTTTAAAAGTATATGGTAATCAATCATCAGAATTCGAGGTTTAGTATACTGTGGACACTAAAGTGAAAAGGAGTTCCTGATTAAAGAAACATCATTGCAATTCATAAAACAAAAAACAAACTTAGGTCATGCTCCTCAGTAGCAAGAGTGCTAATAATCCAACAACTGTCTCCTCTACCTGCCCCTTGTCAGAGCACAGCAGGTGCCTGGAAGGGGCAGGAAGCCCTGAGATTGCTGTGTTTGGAGGTCAGAGTTTCTCCTGAGGGCACCTCATTTCTAACCTGGACAGTGTCACCGTCTCCCAGAAACCCTGCCTCTGGTGACATTTGTTCCTGACTTTTCAGCGGACTTTTCAGCGGACATCTATGTTCTCTCAGCATCAGACAGCATCCAGGGCTGCCATGTTAGAAGCCGCCCTCAGTTCTCTGTAAAGAGAATTCCATGAGGATGGGCCGGGGCTCACCCCATGTTCCCTGGCTGACCCCTGTGTCCCTACAGTCCCTGGCATCCAGTTCCACGGGTGCCGGGCTGGGTAACGTCAAGTTTAGCAAGCACAGCTCACAGACTTTGCTCTTTTCGTGCCATATGCTACTGTGGTGTGCACACTCAGAAGCGCGGCGGCTTACTGCCAGCCCACCTCCAGCTTCTCCACACAAGCCATACTCCTCACCCAGATGGTGCCATTTTGTGTGAAATGCTTGTGAATTTTTGTAAGGCAATGTGGGTGAAATGGAAAATAATTTCATATCCTGTCATAATAAGAAAGCTTGCTTATTTTTTTTGCCAGTGGAACTACAATGAATGAAAGGATTGACAAATGTTTTGTTGTAGTTCAGTACAGGCATCACCCCAGTGCTCAGCCTCTGGAGAGAGGGTCTTCTTTATGTTCACGGTTCGCAGAATCCAGTGTAGCATCGTACCTGAAAGACAGCCAGCAAACTCACTGCACTCGGTTTAGCCCTTACTTTTAATGGGCTCTCCCCTCCCCATGTTGTCTGTTCAGGAGCAGGTGTTTTTCAGAACCCAGAAGAGAGAGGAGAGGGCCCTGCCTCGCTCACATCCTTCCACTTGGGTCTTGCCTCTGCCAACTCTAGACAAAGCACTTAACTTAGCAGAGCCCAACTTTGTGCAGGTGTATGAGAACGTGGACATAAATCTCCCGGGTCAACTAGAAGGGTAGTAATTGTGAGAAGCTAATAAAATACATGGAACTCAAACTTCTGGACGTTGTGAATTATAAAGAGCTGGAGATGTAAGAAAGCAGGAATTGAAATCAACCCCTGGGTTTGAGCTTCTGCTGTGCCTTTTATAACTATAGCATTTTGAGAATTTATTTATTTATTTATTTTTATTGTTAGATCATAGCTGTGTACATTAGTGCAATCAAGAGGTACAATGTGCTGGTTTCATATACAATCTGAAATATTCTCATCAAACTGTTCAACGTAGCCTTCATGGCATTTTCTTAGTTATTATACATAGGCATTTGTATTCTGCATTTAGTAAGTTTTGCCTGTACCCATTCTAAGATACCCCGTAGGTAATGCCCTATGCAATACCCTCCCTCCACCCTAACCTCCCCCACCCATCCCCTCCGTTGACCCTTTCCCCATATTCTTGTGCTATAATTGGGTTATAGCCTTCAGAGGAAAGCTATAAATTAGCTTCATAGTGGGGCTGAGTACATTGAACACTTTTACTTCCATTCTTGAGATACTTTGCTAAGAAGAATATGTTCCAGCTCCATCCATGTAAACATGAAAGAGGTAAAGTGTCCATCTTTCTTTAAGGCTGCATAATATTCCATGGTATACATGTACCACAATTTGCTAGTCCATTCGTGGGTCGATGGGC
>CAUYPK010148394.1:0-25129 GCA_963574355.1 Loris lydekkerianus | reverse complement strand
AAAGTAGAAAAAAATGAACAACATCAATGTATAGAGTACAAAATTCTCCATCGATCAGTATATACCATGACACAGTAGAATAAATATTTATTGAGATATGGAGCTACAAAAACACATGACATTAAAACAGACAAAACTTTTAAAACAACCTAATATTAGCCATTTTCCTCTTTTTTTCTTTGATCTCCCTTCTCACTGACATCCAGCTCTTGTGCTCAGCAATTTCCAGGAAAAAGCCAAAATACCCAAAAGCCAAACATCAAAATTTATTGAGTCCTAACCACCCTGTTTGTCAGCTCTTTGAAGGATGAATGTACCCTCATGCTCTGTCTCTTTCCTTTTTCTCTTACCATATGCTTTGATATCCAATCCCAAAGAGCTCTGACAATATTCTGACTCAGGCCCCTGGTGAGTGACCTTTTGCCAAAGCCAATGGCCAGTTCATACTCACTGGATGTCTTTGGAGTCTAATCACAGTGGCTAAACTCTACATCTTAAAGCTCCTTCTTTGGCTTCCTTTGTATGTCTATCTTGAAGTTTTCCAACTTTCTCTGTGGCTAATTCATACCACATTTATAGATTTACTATGGTTGGACAAACTTTGGTCTTACCCAGGGCTATGTCCTTGAATACATATTCTCCGCATTGTACAGCATTTCCCGTCTAAAAATCATGATTTCATCTCTGGTTGATATTCTAATGACCTGTTAATCTGTATTGTCCATTTAGATCTCTCTGCTGATCTCCAGACTTACATTTTCCTTTACATAATTTATTACATTTTGATTCACACATGATTTCCTCTTCCCAGTGATCCTATGAATAAATATGTCAGAGATCTGTCTCTCTCACTTGAAACCCCAATTTTCAGTAGTTTCTATCCATTACTAAGTTCTAAGAGCCTTGGTCAGACCCTCTCCAGTCCATCATCTCCATCTCAATGCCACGTCCTTAGTTTTAGTTTTATGTCCACTTTTTTTCCTGATCTCTTACTGTAACAGCCTCCTGAGCATCAATTTCTGTCGTCGGTCTTACCCTCTTTGCTGCAAGGTGCTTTACTGATGTTGGAAGGTTGTGTTCTGAATCACAGCCCTCATCATGTGACTCATTTGTTTGAATGTCATCAAGGTTCTCCAGAGCTTTCAGGGTAAAGAGACAATTTCTTAGCTTAATATATACAGGTGTTTATTTTCTGGACCCTGCTCATTTCTCTGATTCAGTATTTCCATTTCTAGGAATACCAGGGAAAGGGAGAGAGTGGTTTTGTTTTCCTGCCGCAGGCCTTCATATGTTAATGAGCACCACCAATCCACAAGACTTGGATGTGCTCTGCGGTATTTCCCAGAGTGATGTGATCAAAGAATATGTTTTTATCTAAGCATAGTTTCATCATTCTAGAAGTTCATGTAGTGTAGTTTGAAACATGCTCATCTAACCTCACCTCCTGACACTTGCTCTTGCACACTGTACTCTGGCTGAGTAGAGAACCTTGAGATTCCTGGGACATGTGATGCTCTTCCTCATCTGTGAGGCTCACAGGCCTTCCTTCTCCCTGAGATTTTGACCTAAATAGCCCACATTTGGGGGGGGGGGGTGTCTGAGTATCACAGCCTCTGAGCATTTTGTTGGTTTTTTTTGCTTTTGCCCTCCTTTGGGGTCTGCTTTTGAACTTCCTTTTCTGTGTGCCCATGAAACTTGAGTATAGCACATATGTTCTGTTCAAGCCTGTCTTTGTAATAGTCAGAACTTTATTCTACTTGATTTGTGTCCCTGGAATCTAGTATGTTGCCTGGAACAGAAGACATGGTCAATAACTGCTGAACACACATTATTGAAGAGGATGAACATCTAACCCAAGGGATAAGGCACGTCACTCTAATAGAAATGTTTGTGATCAGTACAATGGCTAGAACCAGATACATTCCTCAGAAAGGAGAGCTGGGATTTTCAAGTGGAGGAGGTAGAGAAGCCTGGAGATGCTCCTAAGAAAGGACAGAGTGAATAAATGTCCCATTAGGAGAGCTGAATTTGAAAATGTAGAATAGAAAATTTAATAAAATCAGATTTTTAATATGACTTTTTCCTGATGATTAAAACCTTATACTGTATATTCATTATAGAAAATTTGGAAATCACAGAAAAACACCTAGAAGAAAATATAATCCCATTGCCTAAAAAGAATCTTTATTACGAGTTGGGGTGGACTTTCAGCTCAAATTTAACAAAATTGAATTATGTTGTAATATTATTTTGAGACATGCTTTTCTTTATTTAATGATGTACTATAATCATTTTTCCAAGTCATTTTATGTTCTTATATAATGTGATTTTTAAAAATAACTGCAGTGTATTCTATTGTATGCTACCTCTAATTTTGTTTAATCATTATTTATGTTGTACATTAGACTGTTTAAAATTTTTCACCACTTAAATAATGTTGTGATGGATATTTTTGTGTATAAGAAATTACTGGGTCAAAGAGTCAGTATGTTCTAATGATTTTGATTTACAATACTAACCTGTTCCCTAGAAAGATTATATCAATTTATATTTTAATCAACAGGATATGAGAATAATCATTTTCATTCACTCTCATGAGCTGGATTCTAAAAACAATTCTGAGTTATTTTGGTAGATGAAAAATGGTATCTACATTAATTTCAATTTTTTTTTTTTGTTATTAGTGATGTTGGAAATTTCTCATTTAGTTTTTGACTATTTGTGTCCATTCCTTTATAAATTGCCCTAGCCTATTTTTATTGGGATATATTTTTTGATTTAGTGATAAAGATATAATAATATTTAACTCTTAAATTATCTTTTGAAATTAGAGATGTGAATAAATCTCTAATACTAGATGACAGCCACTTAAAATCATTGAAAGGCTCAAAAATAAAATGGTAAAACCTTTGACCAATTAATTGCTGCCCCTCATTTGTATTTTCAGAGAATATTTTAAATAACTTCTTATGTACTTTTTCCTATTGTGTTTTGACTAGTAATTGCTGTACATTTTTGATTAAAAAAGAACTGAGTCAGAATTCTCGTTCTAATTTATTGGTTTTGTGAATTTGCAATTTAACTCTTTTGGGCTCTAGTTTTGCTTTCTTTCCTATGAAATTGGATGTATGGTATCTATGACCTTGGGTCAGTGTTGAAATTAAGTGAGATAAGGTAGAAAAGGATAGTCTGGGTCAAGACTTAGGATATAGTGATGTGCTATTACTATTTCCTAATGATTGCCTGCTACATATGTTTGGACAGAAAAATAATGTGTAAGCTTTGGAAAAATTCTACCTTATCACACTAAGGCAGAGACTGTCCTGCCCAGTTGGTGCTGGTCCCATATACGAATTTGTGGGGATTTGTGGACAAGCACTGGAGGAGAAAGAGACCAGCTGAAGCATGGCAGCAAAGATGTGAAAGACTCTGCTGTCCCTGACGATAGAAGGCAGCTGAGTCCCTGAGGCTGATGTCAGCTTGCAGCATCTTCCTACCTGAAGGCCTATGTGTAAGTCTCAGTCTCTCTCTCTCTCTCTCTCTCTCTTTCAAAAGGCCAATTTTCACTATGTTTCTATCCATTTTCAATGTACTTTCAACCAAACTTATTATATATTTTCTAGACAGCATTCCTTTTCTAATAGTCCAGTTTCTCTAAGTAGCATCATTTTGAGGAGATGGAGCAAGATGTCAGACTAGAGACCTCTCTTTTGCAGCCACATGTGGTGAGATTGGGGGAAAGGACTCACGCTACCTCTGGCTGAGAGCCCTTCCCAGCAAGTTTACTTCAGGGGCACAGGGAGGCTGCAGAAGACTCCAAGAAACAATGAAGAGGTTGGGAGCAGTGGAGAACTGGCACATAATGTGAGTTGCTTGTGTGCCAGCAGAGGCCAGCCAGTTTGGTGGTGGTTTTCAGATAGAGAAGGCCCTTTTCTTGGATCTGGGCACTTTCTGTAGTTAGTTTGGGGAGCTTGGGTGAGCGAGTGATCTTGAACGGCACTCTGAGACTGGGATTGAGCCAATAGGCAGAATGGAGCTCTTGTCAGTCAGCTGAAGGGTGGGTGCAGCCATTATGGGAGAGCTGCCTGGGAGGATCAGCCTCCAGGGTCCTAGTGAAGGCTCATTCTGGCTTGCCTGCTAAGCTGGGCAGCCTCTTGTGGGAAGACTTGAATGGAAAAACATGTTCCTAGGAAAGCCACTGCATGGCCAAGGCACATGGTTTAGAAAGATCCAGGGATGTCTATTAAGTTGGCTGACGAAAGCTGTAGGCTCAAAGCCCTGTGGGGATTGAGAGCAAAGACATCAGAAAGATGGAGCCAGGTCTCCTCATCAAGATAGAGGCTTCCAACCTCCATCTTGTACAACTGTATCAGCTTGTGATTAGCATCTCATGCCTTGGAACATCACCTGTTGTCTAGGCTATATATGGATATATATATATATATATTTTTTTTTTTTTTTTTCTTTTTAAAATTTTTTTCAACTTTTTTCCACTACAGTTTTATTTTTTTCTTTCTGTTTTCCTTTGTATTCATAATTTTTCATTGTTTCTTTCTTCAACAGTAAAAGCTTGATGTTTGCCAGTTTTTCTATCCTTGTTATTTGTTTTCCAATTTTCTCCCTTAAGGCTTTATTTGTTTGTTCACTTTGTTTTGTTTTATTGTATTTTTATTTTTCCATTTTTAATTTGTTCAATGTTAAAAGCTCCATCTTTGCTATGGTCTTCCTACCATTTTTATTCTTTCTTTTCTTTCCATTTCTATCACTTACCCTCTTTTTTTGTAAAAATTTTTTCTGTTCTTCTAATCTTTCCCACATAAATTTCTCAAATAACAACTAAGATATAATGCCCCCCTTTTTTACATCTTATATAATTTTATTTTTGGTTTACAAAATATACTTTTATTATTATTATTTCTTTTTTTCTAATCTGTTTTATTCTTTGTCTAATCTGTTTTATTCTTTGACAATCTGTGTTCCATTTATGGGACAGAGCCTCACTCTGAGGCCTGGGCTCAGGTGCTACAGCATTGGTGTGGCTCAAAGAGACCTTGATCCCCTGGTCTAGGGGGTCTTTCTAGCTAGGACCTTCGGAAGGACACTATTGGTAGGTCCCCACTGCAACATACTGCTGTTTTTTTCTTTTTCTTCTTTTCTTTTTTTTCTATTTGGTGGAGGTAGGGTCTTGTCTTTGCTCAGGTTGTTAAGGAGCTCCTGACCTTGAAAGATCCACCCAAACCAGTCCCCCAGAGGCTGAGAATCGCAGGTGTGGGTCAAAGCACCTTTTTAAACACCACTGTTATTGCTGTCTCTCTCTTTCTGTTCTCTCCTTTTTGTCAATCTCACCTCTCATCTCCCCTTTCTTTTGCTTTTCTCTTTTTCTATCTTTTCTCCCTTCTTGCTCTTTGCTTTTCTCTTCCTTTTGGTCCTATATCAAAAAGATACTTCAACACCTAAGCACATAGACAAGGTAATCTAAAGAGAAGGAGGAAGTAAAAAGAAAAAGTAGGAGAAGGAAGCAGACAAGAAAAAAAGACTCATGAAGAGGAACCAATTGAAAAATCCAGGCAACTTGAGAAACCAGAACAGAGCAACCCCCTAAGGAATAATGAGGTAGCTACTGCAGAGGATTCCACCTGTGAAGAAATGTTAGACATGACAGAAAGGGAATTTAAAATATGGGTGGTAAAAACAATGAAGGAAGTTGTTCAGAAAGTGGAAAATAACCAAAAGAAAATATAAAAAGAGAAACAAATAAGATATGAAACATATGAAGGACATAGAAAGGATATAGCAGAGTTTAAGGAATTGAAGCAGTCAATCAGGGAACTTAAAGATGCAGTAGAAGGTATCAATAACATGCAGTAGAAGGTATCAATAACAGATTAGGCTGTGGAGAAGAAAGAATCTCAGAGCTAGAGGATAAAGCTCTTGAGCTAATGCAGGCAGTTAAAGAGGCAGAAAAGAAAAGTGAAAAAGCTGAATGTTTGCTCAGAGAATTATGGGACTTCATAAAGCATTCAAACATATAAATTATATGTATCTCAGAAGGGGAAGAAGCACACTCCAAAGGAATGGAAGTCCTACTGGAGGATATCATAAATGAAAATTTCCCAAGTATCATCAAAAATTCTGACTCCTTTCAGAGGGATATCTAACCCCAGGTCATGTCAGTTCAAGCAGAGCTTCTCCAGACACATAATCACGAACCTGTCCAAAGTCAAGACCAAAGAGAAAATCCTATAAGCAGCCAGTAGTAAGTGCCAATTGACCTATAGGGGCAGATCCATCTAGGTGACAGTGGATTTCTGAAATGAAACTTTTCAAGCCAGAATAGAATAGTCATCTACCTTTAACCTTCTTAAACAAAACAATTTTCAGCCCAGAATTCTATATGCTGCTAAGCTAAGCTTTAAAATTGATAGAAGAATCTAAGTAGCATCATTTTGAATTGACCTGTTTTTTGATCCTGTTAGATAATATATCATCCTGATGAACTTTTGAAATGTTAGTTAGCATCTCCTTTTTTCTGTTCCCATTTCTATCCCCTAGTCCAGGCCCTCCTCAAGTTTTGGCTGGATATGTGGAGCTGCCTGCCAGTGGGTGGTTCTGTCTGCAGGTTCTCCCAGCTCTAGTCTGTCTGTGAAGTGTGCCATAATCTACCTATCAATCCAAGTCTTCATGCTACCAAAGCTCTCTGTAATTCAGCCCCGATACTCACATGCATTCAATCATATTTCCTCATCTTCTTCCATACAACTTTTCTGTCTCACAGAGTACGGAATGCTTATTTTTGATGCCCTTGCTGTTTTGCCTTCTGTTCCAAGCAACTTATCAAAGTTCTAATAACACTTTAAGGCCTAGCTTGACATCTATCCTCCATGAGTCTTTCTCAGATTCTCATTCGTCCCTTACTTTCTAAATTTCTGTTCCCAGATTAATTGGCACAGTGTTTACTGTATATGGCTTCATGTGTGTTGGGTTTATTTTTTTCTCCAGACCCAATGTGAAAACCCTCACAAAAATGCACTTCCATACAGTCCTGTAGCCTACCCAGCGACTGGCTAGATCTGGCCTAGCAAGATCCACTGTAACTCTGTTAATCATCTGTCCTTGGAATGTGACTACCACTGACATGCTTGCTGCTGGGATCACATTTTTCCTCCAGTGCTTCCTGTACAATCCTTGATCATCTTTCTTTCAAACCACAGTTTTTTTTCTCTCTCATGGAGACATTTATATTCCTGTCTACTCTTCCTGGTTTGCATAGCACAAATTGTCAACCTTTCCTTTTGTGGGACTTCACCATATGCCACTGGTTATCACCACCTTAGTGCTTCCTACTTGGTGAGCTTTAAGAGTTTCCCGCTTTGAAAAGCTTGAGGCTTGTTCACAGGCTGGGGTGGTTCCCTTTGTTCCCTCTTCTTCTGTCTCTAGGTCCTAGGGACTCCTCAGCCTTTCCCTCCTCATCTAAGAATGAAGGCAAGTGGGCGGAACCACAGGTCAGATGGTGCTAGCACTAACCACTCCCTATATTAAGTAATTAAGGTGTAAAGTAGAAATTACAGAAGGATATTACAGTAGAAGCTAAAAATAGGTGTTACTTATAGAATATATAAGAAGTAAGAGTTTGTATGTGGTAAGACCTTTCCACCACCCCTCTGCTGTTGAGCTTTGTCTTAACTTTGTAGAGCTTTTCTTTGTCTTTCAATAAACTCTGGATGTTACAATGTACAGTGTGTCTTCTTCTATTTCATCCTATTGTCCTGCCCACTCAGAAGACAGTTTCTAATAGAGAGACTCTGGCTGGTGTAGCCCCTGGTTTATCTTGAAGGGTTTAAAGTTCTAACACGGTTAGGAGTATTCATGAACATGAGATTTACCAGTCCAAATAATTGTCTTGGGAGGCAACACATTTATTTCACTGATGATCTTTTTGCTCAAAACATTTTTTACTTGCTTTTTAGGTACAACTTTCAAACCAATTTGACCACCATTTAGGAAAATCATTCCCCAAACATTTTAACTGCACCAAATTTTGTATCCTAAATAGTAGAATCTAGCTAAATCACAGAGTTTATTCTTCAGATTCAGCTTAGAATGGCTTTTGAGAGTTTCCAAAAAATATACTTATATGCTTCAGGTGATAAATATTTGGCACTTTGGGGTAGATCATCCTCAAAATATGCTTTTGATTTAAAAAACAGTTTGTCAAAAGAAATTCTCAGTAGGTTCTGAGAAAGAACAGAATGATTACAATTCTGATAAAGGTTCCCAAGGGGATCACTTTGGTCAACAAACTCATGTTAAGTTTAGGTACCTGGACTTTGAGATTAAAGTTGCTTGCAGAATATTTACTGGGGAATGTTCTTGGGAGATGCATGATAAAAGAAGTGAGAACAGAAGAAATGAGCAGAGCTGACCCTCCATGCAATGTGCGTGTGTGTGTTTGTTTGTTTTTTGAGATAGACTCTCACTCTGTCAGAGTGCTCTGGTGTCATAGCTCACAGCAAACTCAAATTCTTGGGTCAAGCAATCTTCATGCCTCAACATCCTGATGCCTAGCTAGTTATTTCTATTTTTTAGTAGAGATGAAGTCTCAATTGTGCTCAGGCTGGTCTTGAACTCCTCAGCAGAAGAAATCCACTTACCTCAACCTCCCAGAGTGCTAGGATTACAGGTGTGAGCCACCATGCTGGGTCCCTCAGCATGTTACAAGGAGATAAGAACTCGAGGCTCTGAAAAACAGTACAATATTTCTCTATATCAAAAAGTCATATGCCTTGAATATCACTTAAATGATATTCAATAGATACACGCAAGACCCAGACAATTTGGTAAGAATTGCTACTCCACAATGCAATGCAAACTGATAATCTGCCAGAAAACTTCTCATCAAATGAGAAGTCTTATTTGAGACTGAATTATCTTGTCTAATAAAATGGCCAAAGGAAAGCATCCAGTTAGGGAATCCCAGTGTAATTTAACTTCTTAAATAGATTGCATTTTACTGTAATCATGGGAGTTGTTTCTTAGTTTTTCTACTTATATTGGTCTAATTTTATTGTTTAAAGTACATGTTGATTGACATTGAATCTACACTAGCACGTTTAAGTAGAGAAATGAGAAAGAAATACACACTAATCAATTCCATCTGACTCCATCAAAGCCTGGAGACTGAGGGGCAGTTGAACTTTTAGCTTGGAGTCAGCATTTCAGCAGGGTTCTCTGCTGTGATTGAGGCTTAGAACTCCTACTGCTCAAATAATAGCTCAATCAATACATGAATAAGTGGATACATGTATATTATTTTCCTATTATAATCCTAATTCACCTTCAAACAGTGGAGAGCACCTTAGAAAGTTATTCTGTGCCTTCAGGCTGAATGAATGGGAGGTTCTGATGGGGGCTCTCAGGCTAAATGAGCATAGAGGAGTCCTTGTTACTAAATCTGAGAAATCAAGGTCTTGTCTGGATTTCAGACCTCTTTATCACCTTCTATAAATTATTTTTCAAGCACCCTTCCAGCTAGATCTCCTGTGCTTCCATGTGTGCATATATCTCCCTCACAGCATTTAGGCACAGGTATACCTCTTTCTCTCCCTACTTGATTTTCAGACACTCAATGGAAGTAACATCCAGCAGCCCTCACTAGATGACAATCATCCCTATGATAATATCGATCATTTTATGGATGAGGAGACACTATAAATTGCTCAAAGTCACACAGCTAGTCAGAATGGAGCCCGGATTCAAATGAAGGACATATAACTCTAGTGATCCCTGTCTGTGAGGGGCTGTCCTAATCCTGTGTCTTTCTCCAGTGGTGAACAGAGCACCCTGCACAGAATGGACCTGTGATAGACAGCTTTGGCTGTCCAAATCAGTGAGCGGCCCGTGTAGTAGACTCAGCTTCCTCAAGGAACATAATTGCTTGCAAACCACTCAAGATTTCTGTCCAACTGAAGCTGTGCTCTACGGCCACTCTCTTCTGTCCTTTGATGTTCTAACTCTGAGACATGAAGACTGCTATTTGACCATCAGGAATATCCCTTCTGACCTGCAATAGTCACTTTCCTTACACTAGGGAAATGGCATCAGTGGAGATGCCTCCTTTCAAAGAAGAGAGCAAGGAAAAAAATAAAACTATCCATCTGGGACCTGAATGCTATTTGGCTTTTCAATTTACCTTTCTTTTGGCCTCTTTTCCCATGGGGATATAAGACCATAGTGCTAAGAATAATCCTTGACCATTTCCCAGAGAACACATGAGCCATTCTCTGGCATAGACTTGGTCATCATGGAGCCTGGTATGATGATGAGTATCCTGGCCGACAGGGGCTGAACTCCAAATGAAGAGAAGCATAAGGTATCTTGAGGAGAAAATTATTTTCTAAACTAGTGGTACCCTCAAAGCCCCCCAGACCCTGGCTCTGTCAGGGGCACTGAAGAAGCCACTTGGATAAAATCCTTCAAAGTTTGGGTGAACCCACCTACATAGAGCACCCAACTGGTCTACCAAGTTGTGGAAGTGTTCCAAGGTCAAACACACAGCCATCCATTTGATTTCCTATTGGAACAGGCTCAACAGGCTACAGATCACATTGGCACATTTCTTGCCAGTGCTCTAACAGGCATGCTGAACTTCTTAATTTAGTTTTCTGTTTCATTATCATTGTGTTTCATACTGCTTAGACAGCAAAACTTAGCAACAGCTTCTTGGTTAGCTTCATAAGGCTGATAGATATCTTTGGCTATATATAGGGTTTCCTTGGCACAGATGCCACATAACCTTGCACAACCCCAGCCCTCTCACAGTTATTATGCCACCTCCTCCCCGCTACCCCACCTGGCATTCATTATGATGCCAGAGTTCTTTGCCAAGTCTCTTGGTATGTATGGGGGGATGAGGTTTGAAGTGGGATGAAAGATTGCAACAACATAGGAATTAACATTCAGCACTTCCTGAGTGATGGTATTTCGAACTTGAAAATATTTCTAGTCTTTTGAGTTGAAGGAAATTCCCTGAAGTATAAGAGAATATTCTGACCCTAACTTATGTTTTGTACCTTTAAGGTATGAAATAGGACACTAGAAAAGGTTACTCTATACAGAAAGAAGATGTGTATTTTGATTAAAGAGAGCCATGGAAACAAAAATTAACAAAAATGCTGCGTTTAGGTTTTCCATGGCCACTCCAACAAATTACCACAAACTTAAAACAATGGAAATTTATAATCTTACAGTCTGGAAATCAGAATTCAGAAATGAGTGTTTTGGGATTAAAATCAAAGTATCAACAGAGCTGTGTTCCTTCCAGATGCTCTCGGCAAACCCGTTGTGGCCCAGCCCCGCTCCCACTCCCTGGCCCCAGGTTGTAGCCCTGTGAGCTGCACTTCCAGGGTCATGCCCTCTTTTTCTAACTTTGTGCAGAAGTTCTGGATAATCTCAAGATCTTTACCACATCAATGAAGTCTCTCTTGGCATGTAAGGTGACAGACATATTTACAAGCTCCAGAGATTAAGACACGGACATCTTTAGGAGGTCATAACTCTGCCTGCCATGATTACTACTACTTCTGGTGTTAAATAAGACAAGAAATATGACCTGTGTGCTCCCAAAAGACAGAATGAAGATCCTTAGTAACCTACTCAGTCACTCCCCCAGCTTTCTTTCCACTTCGTGTCACCTGTTGTCAGCCTGTTTCAGCTGGAGAGCATATATTGACCTTCAAGGCGTGCACTGGCTCTCCTGTCCTCTCAGGCCTTAGCTGTGGATGATAATTAAATGCTTCCACCTGCATTACATGAGCACATGCCCATTCAGGGACATGCAACTCCTACTGGGGAAGGCGTCATTGTCAAGGCAAAGGTGAACTCTCTCCTGGAGCCTTGTACTGGCAGCATCCATAGTAGCTGAGTCCCCTTTCCAGCTTGGGATTTCTTCAATACTGGAAACTGAATCCTCCCATCCTCAGAATGTCCCAAGAGCATCGTCAGATAGGATTCTAGCTTCTGGAGTTTTCTGCCTCTGGTACTACAGTGAGCCTTCGATTCCAGGAATGTCCACTCTACCCTTCTCCCTCCTTTACTTCACAGCGTTAGGCAGTAGGGAAGCTGGCTACGTCTGCAAACCGATTTATTTTTTTAATATAACAAGATTTAAAAGTTCTGATTACATGAGTACCAAAAACAGTAAAAATCATCACATACACCCATACGTGTATATATGAGAATGTTCTATTTATGTAATTAGTAATTGTGCATTTCAATAAGACTGAGTGATTCATAAGAATTTCAGAAAGTGGTGTGATATGAATCTTTCATCTTCTAAAAGATCTTTATGGTCTCCCTTAAGGGAGAACAAGTTCGCTTTTGCTAAACAGTCTTCAAAGTCCTTTTTATTTTAGGTTTTTGGGATTTACATAATTTAAAATTTTTAAGATACTCAGTATTTATTCTGTATGAAAGTGCTTAGTAGTACCCTATAATATTTTAATTGATGATGTGGAGTTAATCACTTTTTGTCTCAGCAACCAAATGATTAATTTCCAAAGTGGTTCCTCATTTATAACCATTGTTTTAGAGTCTTATAATGAAATTATTCACAAAATTAGTTTCCAAAAGACTATTTATTTTGCACTTCCTCAATAGTTAGTATTCCCTGAGATTTGACTATGTAGAGGAGCCTGGAGTGCAGCCCTGAATAGAAATGTGCATTCCCTGTTAGTCCAGTGTCTTTTTTCAACTAGAAGCTTCAGCTACTTTGTGACTTTGTGATAATTTGTAGCTATTTTTTTTTTCCACTTATAAAGCTAAAGGTATGGTCATTTCATTTAAAAACAGTAATTTGGACAGATTCATGAGGAGAAAATCACAACACTAATAATCAGCTGTTGCAACATGTTCTAGAAAAAGAAAAGATTGAGATATATATTTCCTTGTGTTTACCAATAGATTCATTGAAAACTAAGATAGTCTTGGAGTATGGTTTAGCATAGGTGATGATTCATCTGCAGAGTGGCTTGTTTTCTGATGGCTATGGGAGCTAAGTGCTCATTAGCACAGAGGTGAGAATGCCTTATCTGGTCTGGGAGAGTGAAGGAAGGGCAGTTGCTTCACAAATGGTGCTGGCAAAAATATGTAGTCCCATGCCGAAGAATGAAACTAAGCCCTCTCACCACCATGAAAAAACAACTCAAAATGGATTAAAGACTTAAATGAAAGTCCTGAAACTATGAAAAAGTATCAGAAGAAAACATTGGGAAAATGCTTCATGATATTGGTGTGGGTGAGGATTTTTTTTTATAAGATCTTAAAAGCAACACACAATAAAAACAAAAATGGACAAGTGGGGTTATGGCAAACCACAAAGCTTCTACACAGCAAAGGAAATAGTCAATCGAGTGAAGAAACAAGCTGCAGAATTTGAGGAAATACAAATTATGTATCTAATTAGGAGTTAATGTTCAGATTATATAAAGAAGTCAAACCACATAAAGCAATGAAGACCAAATAATTTGATTAGAAATTAGGCAAAAGATCTAAATACATATAAATAAATGGCCAATATGTACATGAGAAAATGCTTGACATCATCAGGGAAATGCAAATGAAAACCATAATGAGATACCATCTCACCTCTGTTAGAATGGCTGTCATCAAAAAAACAAAAAATAACAAACATTGGTTAGGAGGTTGGAAAGGGGGAATTCTCATACACTTTTGATGGGAATGTAAGTTAATATAGCCACTGGAAAACAGAATGGAGGTCCCTCAAAATATTAAAAATAAACCTACCATATAATCCAGCAATCTGCATATATGTTCAAGGGAAATGAAATCAATATGTTGAAAAAATATCTATACTCCCTTGTGTATTACAGCTCTATTCATAGTAGCCAAGATATGAAATCTACCTGAGTGCCCATTAGGGGATGAAAAGATAGAAAAAAAAGTGGGATATATATAAAATATATATATGTTGTTGTTGTTGTTGTTGTTGTTATTGTTATTTAATAGGCCCAGGCTGGGTTTGAACCTGCCAGCCCTGGTGTATGTGGCTGGCACCCTAACCATTGAGCTACAGCTGTTGCCCTGGGTAGACAGCTCACAGCAATGTCAAACTCTTGGGCTTACGTGATTCTCTTGCCTTAGTGTCCCAAGTAGCTGGGACTCAGACGCCCACTACAACGTCTGGCTACCAAAAATATTTTCTTTCTTTACATCCTTAGTCCATAAGCTTTTTTCTATTTTTAAAGTTTTTTTTTTTTAACGTTTTAACCTTTTTTGTTGTTGTTAAAAATGAAGACACAAACACACACATCATCCTAGGCCTATACAGGGTCAGGATCTTCAAGGTGACAGGAGTTTTTTCAGCTCCCTTATAATCTTATGGGACTACTGTCCTGTATGTGGGCTGTCCTTGACTGAAAGCTAGAATAGAGAGGGTTTTGAGTGTCCTCACTACAAAGAAGTGACCAGTGTTTGAGGTGGTTAGTGACCTGATTTAATCATTACACAGTGTGTACATGTATCAAAACATCACAGTGTCCCCCATAAATTAGTAGAATTATTATACATCTTAAACAAAATAATTTGAAAAGTAAAGACATGTCTTTAGATTAGATTTTTGTGCTTTTAAGATAGGAATATTATTTAGAAGAGATACTGTGGTTGACTGGTCATCCAGAGGAAAGGTATGGGACATTTTCCCCCCACATAGATCATAAAATTGCAACAGGCTTGATAAACACCAAATATATAGACATATTTCAAGAGTCTCATTCTGTTAAAAAGCAGAGCAGCCAATAAACTTCTGATGCATCTTGCTGGCAGGGCCATCATTTATAGGCAATATTGAAAGAAAGAGTATTGGTGAAATAGGGTGTCCAATTTGAGAAGTTTTCTGACTTTGTAGAAGAAATTTGTCAGGTATTTTGATGATTACAGTTTTGCTCAGGGATAAACCACACACTTAGGTGTCAACTGAATCTGGGTTCAAATCCACAGTACCCTATTTACCAGTAGAATTACCTTGAACAAATAACTACTTTCTGATTATAAAGTTTTCATTTGTGTAATAAGCAAAATATTAATTGATACCACAGAAAACTTGTCAGGCTTAAATACGATAGTGCTTATGAAGTGCTTAGTAGATAGCACTTTAAAAATAAAGTAGATAGCACTTTAAAAATAACTTTAAAAAAAGTTTAGCCAGGCATGGTGGCAGGCTCCTGTAGTCCCAGCTACTTAGGAGGCTGAAGCCAGATAATCTCTTGAGTCCAAGAGTTTGGTGTGAGGTTGGTGTGAGCTATGACACCAGGGCACTCTACCCAGGGTGACAGAGTAAGACTCTGTCTAAAAAAAAAAAAAAAAATACAAAAAGAAATAAAGTAAAACACATTAAAAAAGAAAAGTCAATGAAGGCCATTTAGACCCTTCTTACTATGCCGAATTTCTCACTAACATTACCTCATTTTACTACATAGATGCCTGATAAGAAAAAGAGGGGCTGTCTTTAATGAGTCAGAATCAATTGTGTTAACAAGACCAACGTGTATTTGAAATTTTAGCCCTTCTTCCATTAATTAATCTTGGAGCTATGGTAACAAAATTTAAGATTTTTCTTCCCTTCAAACTAGCTGTGGACTGCATCTAAATTTTCGTTAAGTAGGCAATCAAAATCTTTCGTTTTTATTACAAAAGGTTCATGTGTTAGAGAGAGACAGTTTAAATGCATAAGGAATGGAGCAGAATAATGATTTGCTGCACAGATTCTGATAATTACTACCTTTCCCACAGCTCCCCTGCAAGAAATGTGCTGTCTTTTAAAACTTCATTAATAAGAGATTACAGATTTTAATGGGGTGCCATAATTCTACCTGAATTTTAGATCAATGTATTATAGGTATCCGTTCTTGCTGAGTTATTTTCCCTGAAATATCCCCAATGATTTCAAAAAGTTCTTTAAAAATTGAAATAATGTATAGTATTACTACCAAATACATTTTAATTTTCATGTTACATATTACAGAACCTTTTCTAATGCAATTGAAATAACAGCTTATTGTGTTGTTGTGCAAAAACTAAATTCTTCTTAGCAAGTTTTAAAATTTTAATAGGAATTAAGGTTTTCTTAGCACTACGTGTGGCTTAGTGGATAATGCACTAAAAAATCTGGCAACTAGTGCTTAACCAGATTTAAAGGCTTAAATCAACAAGGCTGTAACTCAAAAAAAAATTTTTTGGACCATTTAAACATTTTATAAAAAAAATTCCATCTGTAATAAACAGACCTCAACAGTGAAAATGGCAAATGTCCAAATAAGGAACCACTGTGGACATAATCCTTGCCTTTTATTCATTGAACTTGCATCTAGTCTTTGCATAATTATTTTTTTCTTTTCCTGAAAGTGTTTTGTATCCAGTGATATTTCTAAACGTCTGAATTTGAGGAATGATAAACTATCAAAACAGTTAAGTAAGCACATTATACAAGTTTATGCAAAAATCCATTTCTAAAGTTCAAGAAAGAGCCAAAAAAACTTTCTTGGAACAGTTTAAGGAATTTCTAAGTAGAAAACAGAAATTTTCCCTCAAGAGAAATTATCTTTTAAAACCATCAAGAATAAACAAACAACAACAATTATTCTCAGGTTCTTGCTTGCAGAAACACTAACAGTTCTCCTGATTGGCCCTCTGGGAGAACAGAAGCCTCTGCATTTTCTCTGAGTTTTGGATTTAACTTCATACTTGTAATTCTTTTCTTGTCTCACTGTGTTATCAATTATGTCCTGAGGCATTTTTTAGCCTCTGTTTTAATTGATTCCCCACCCTGTTCTGTAGAGACTGGCACTGGTCATCAATTCATTTGTGGTTTAATTGAACTTATTTTGTTTTGTTTTGCAAGTGGGTGATGTGTAGGGGGGTAGGATAGCATTTTAATATATTGTATTATGAGTCTCTATTTCAATATTACTTTTTATCAAGCTGAACCAAGAGTCGAAGATATGATTTTTCCATTTTGTGTGTGATGTGTACACGGGTGTATCATAAAGAAAAAAAGAAAAAAAGAAAATGTTCACAGAAGGGGTACAATTAAGATAATTTTATTTATTTTTTCAATGATTTATTTATCTGTCAGCAAATTTTTCACTCCTAAGGACTTTACCTGTGGAGAAATCATGTGGCAAATGGTTTAGAATAATCCTGCCAGAGCCAAAAACTGCCTTCTTTCCCATCCCATCCCTCTCATCCTACCTGACAAAGCTTTGTCTCCTGTGATTTCAGTGGTATTCAGTTTCTGAAAACATTTCTTGCCTCTGCCAAAAAGTGTAATCTAGAGGAATCTCCAGGGAAATATATTTGAAAGGGCAAGAGAGTTGAAGTTAAATAAATTAGAATTTCCTTGACTTTTTCCTCATGGTTGGGGAGAAAAACTTTTCTACACTATTATGCTAAGTGCCCCGGGGCCTGCAAATTAAACTAATAAAATACCAATTAACAGGGGAAAAGTCACACAATTTTTATTAACATTTAGGTGCATGAAGTTCACGGAAAATATGTGAAATGCAAAGAAATGATTAGGCTTAGGGAAAGGAGTTTGGCATCAAAGAATAATAAATTGTGAGAGAAGTGACTAGGAAATATGTGGGGAAAGAGAAATTATTTTAGAACATGGCAAGGCTTCTTGTGTTAGACTTTCCTCACTGTCTTAGACCCTCAGTATGACACTTGAACATTTTGCTATTCTACTCAAACATTATTAGTATTTCCTCATGGTCTAAGAGACAGGACCAAATTTATTAATTTGTCACTTAAGAATCCTTTAACACAGACTGATTGGCTTCTCTAAGCCTAACTCCTAAAAATGCCCTGTGGAACCTGGTCTTAGCTTCTCATTTACCTTCCTGCCAGCTAAATTCCAGGATGTCTTCAGAGCTGCAGTCAAGATTTGCTGACCATGAAGCTCTCTGGTTGGTCTGGAACAGACAGAGTTTATACTCCATCTCTTACAAATATATTAGGAGTACCCCCTTTCTCATTCCAAAGAATCCCAGCTTGGAAGAGCAATGATATGGTCACCCTAATTATGAATCTTTCTTTTCCATCTGAAACTACAGTGACTATTTCCCTCTTCTGAAATCCTTGGAGACTCTTCTGTCTACACCTCTGCGTTAACATATAGAAAATAGCAATAATAATTGTGTGCTTGAGGTGACTTAATACACTATCTTTATAATCTGTTAAACCTCTTTTCAGATAAAGTAGAAAAGACACAGAGCAATGTTAATTTACCTGCCCATTATCTCATAGGCAGTAGTAGCAGAATTGAATTTAAACTTAGAATCATCTGTCTCCAAGATTTGTGCTTGCATCACCACCTTGAGTGTCCAACTTATCCCAATTTTCCTGGGATTGTCCTAGTTTGAACTCTTGAAAATCCCTCATCCCAGAAAGCCCCAGAAAATGCGGGTGGTTTTTCACCCTACCATGGTATGATCAAGGCTTGCTTTTAAGGCTAAATTATAATTATCTTTGAGAAAGAAATTATGTCCTTTTTTTCCTTCATCTCCCAGGCTACCTAGCACTGTACTTACCTCTAGGGTCTCCACAAATGTGTGCTTGCTAAGTAAAGGAAATTGAGTGCTCTTCCTTTTTTAAAAAATTTCAGATTGTCATGGGTGTATATGCATAGTTTGCTTTAGTGTGGATAAAGTCAGAGTTATAGGTGTGTCCTTGTTCCAGAAAGTGTGCAACACTCCTGTGCAATGTACCCTTTTCTCTGAACCTAGGGTTTATGGTAGCCTGTAAAACACTGCTTCAATGTTGAAAAAAATCCTCTCACTGTACCACTTTTGATCTATCCCAAACCGTCTTTCAGAGCAAATAGGGTACTGTACCTTGTCATAGCTACCAAGGACACATATCTGTCTTTGAATATTGCCCCCTTTCCTGTGTAGTCCTGGTTTCAATGTCCATATTAATTCTGTTCTCCTCGGCCTCCTGATATTTCATCCAAGAAAAATCACTCTTTAGGTTTCATTCTAACTTAAACAGATGTGAGATACAGTTCAGGCTTAAATTACAGAATTTGTAGAGAGTTTGTGGCTTACTCTTCATCAAGAAGTAGTAAGAGGCCACGTTCACAGTCCTAAAGAAAACCTTTCATGGTGCTTGTTTTCTAGGCTAAGCTTAAAGGTTGCTTCAGAATAGCTTCTTTCCTTCTAAAATGGTACATACCAGTGAGCATGGTCATATCCCTTGTTCCTCAAGTCAACTCTAGGGACAAGGAAGAACATGGTCCTTCCTATAGTCTGAGGCCTTGGACTTTGGAAGCACCTGAAACTACAGTGCACGCCTCCATGTTTTTCTCTACTTGTAGTGTCCTATTAGGCAGAGGTTCTAGGGGTGCCCTGGGTGGACATTTGAAATACCATTCATGTGTGGAAAATGAAGTTCATTGTTGGGTCCACAATGCTTTTGAATGTATTAAACAGACTCTTCTATGCCTCATCATAAATTACAGATTGCCAAGGAATACAATCATATCAGTAAAAGAACTTATATATTTTTGAAGGTAATCTAAAAATAATTGCTAAAAGATGGTGCCATCGGCAATTGTCTTATTATGCAAACTCTGCATGGAAGCTGAAATAATCCTCTTGTTCTGTTCAAATGGAGGTGGACAAAGCTATTAACTTTCTCTTGTCCTTATGTCCCTTCACCTATGTTTTTAAAATTTTTATTAGGTGCTTTAATGTCTGGGTTGAAATCAATAGAGGAAAAGCTATGAAAAATTATTGGCCAGCTGTGGCTCCCCACTAAATATTAAAGCATCTTGGCAAATTAGCACATACCTCCAGGCTCTAGGCCTGAGAGAAATAAAGGTCTTGGCAAACAGATGCTATAATCCAAGTGGAAAATACTGCCAGTCTGTTCACTCACTTGGTGCTGTGGGTATCCTTTGGCTGGTATTGTTCACCCTTAATATTCTTCTTGTTCATTATTATTATTTTGCTTTTATGAGTGTGAGGGGACCAGGCTGGGGAATGTTAACTGTTAGAAGGATTCCTTTTAAGGATCTTGCATTATATCAAGAGCTAGACATCAGAGCAACTTAGGAAGTGTAGGAAACAGGAGTAGAAACAGGTGAGTGGAATATTGCTTTTTATGATTCTGTATTAAGTGCCTGGGGGAAGTAGAGATATTTCAGGGTGCTGCATCCTTGTATTCTCGGAGGATTTGTGAACATGTTCGTGCAAACCTCAGGAAGAAGATTGGCAGCTGGGAAGTGAAGGCAGAGGAGGAGGCCTTATAGGCAGAAACATTATTTTTTCAGGTGAATGGGAAAAAAAAAAAAAAAAGCACAGAACACAGTTATGGCTTACTCTGTGGGCACGTGCTTGAAGCCAAAGATTCAGGAGAGAAAATTAGTTCTAAGATAGAGGAGGGGCCAGAAGGAAGATTGAGAAGTTTCACAAACCAGCACAAAAAGTAAATGAACCAGGGTGGGATTGGTGGGAAATGATGAAATAAAATAGATGGAATAAAACACAAAAGACAAAACCACGGGAGACAGAGGTGGGATGGAGGAGCAAAGATGGGACTGAGAGGACAGGGGTATCTTTCTCTATCACCGGCACTGGAGCGCACAAACAGCTTTATTTTTAAGGAGGCAGTGCAAAGTTGTTTTTCAAGGAAGTAAGACACATTTTCAACTTAATTATGAGAAGATAAACAGGCACCAATCCCAGGTAAACATAATGTATTATTACTATGTGACCTCTAAAATACGGTAATACTCCATATCTACAAGAATAGCTGGAAGATGTATGTAACTGCTTAGAAGTACAGCTGTGACGTTAAAAGCCAAAGTTTTAAGGAAAACATGTTTTTCTTCTGCTGGGTTAAAAGTTGAAACTCAGAGAAAATATGTTGTTATCTGTTAAGGAGTGTCAGTACAGGGGGGTTCATTCCCTGGACACTCTCCCAAACTGTGGGGGCCCTGCCACCTTACAGCTCACTCTCTACAGAGAAATACTCAGAAGTCAGAAGAATTTGGGTTTGAAGCAAAATTCCTTTATGTATCACATCTACTCTGTAAGTTTCACATTACATAAGTCAATGTTTCAAGTGTTATTACTGATAAGCAAAAGAAATAAAACCCAGCAGTCCACCTTCATTACTTTTCTGAGTGTAAAGGAAATGGTATCTTTTGGGTCCCCCTGTGTACAAGGAGAAATTAATAGCTTCTCTCCATCCCAGCCAGCCCCTAGTCTTTGCTCGCCTTATGTGAAGTGTGGAAGCAAAGAACACATTTTGTACCACAACTGGTATTCAAGAAACATTGTTTTTGTTTACATTTTTTAAATTTATTTTAATTTATTTTTTTATTATAGATAAAAATATGCACCAAAGATGCGAAACTTACTGAGATTTAACTCTTCTCAACTAGTTTGTAATTTATATAACATTTCCCACTGGGAGATTCTTAATTTTTTGTTCACATTTAGGTCAAACGAATCACGTTAAGTTTCGGCATGAAGTTATGTGACAGAGAGGACTATCTTTATTGGGTTTTGCGCCTGAACAATTGGGCTGAACAAACTGGCTCATGACATTTTCCTCTCTGGATGCTGTCATATGCGTGTCTCTGTCATCGTCCGGCATTTCATTTGGCAGATGCGTGTGCTCAGGCCCATCTAACTTTTTACTGTTTGCACACTAGGTTCTGTTTTATCTCTTAAGCAAAACCTTCCTGTAGAGTATAGATAAATATTTTCTCTTATAGTATAAGCAATGAAGGCTGAGTACCAAAAAGTCCCTAAAAAGCACAGAAACAATGCCATGGAAAGAAAAGATGAGGATGAGGGATGGCCGCACAGACAACCAGGGAGGAGGAGCTTCAGTATGAAGTTGCACAGTGACGGACTGGCTGAGCATCCCAAGAGGACAACTGAGCACCCAGAATGGTTCCCTTATTCCTGGGGAGGTAAATCTTCTGGATGATTCTATCGATTATAATTAAATTTTATTTTTTCATACAGAATGAAAAACAATCATGCAGAATAAAGTAATAACAAAATCAAGGTCAGGCATCCTATAACAAAGAAGATACGGATATTTGGGTAGAGAGGGGAAATGCTAGGAAGGAAGCCAGAGGTACAGGGAAGAAGGAACTGCATTTCTATTGAGGTATTAGCCAGATTCTCTTCTTGGCATTAAGTGTCTGCCAAATCTATTGAGAGGCAAGAGCTCCTGGGTGGAAGTTATTTCTTTTTTGATTGAATGTGATACTTTTGCCCTGAAAATGTTTTCAAAATTGGATTTTCTTTCCTTCATAAATTATTCTCAGAAGTGTATTATTTCACTGAGTCTTCTAGTCCCCGTGTGAATCAGGATAGGCCAAACTATAGTGCACTAAGGAATACAATCCCCACATTTTAGGGGCTCATAACAAACAAGCTTTGCTTCCTTCATCACTCAGTCACTGGGAGCCCTAAACCTTTTCTTCTCACTCCCTAACTCACAGAGGCAGAGCGACCCACATCATGAACATTGCCTGTCCCTGTGGCAGAGGCAGGGAGGTCCTGGAAAACCATGCACTGCCCCCTGAAGCTTTCAGTTGAACGTGACCTGTGCCACTTGTTGCATCTTATTGACCTGCCCAAGTCACATGTTCAGCACTAACTTCAAGGGTGCAGTATCATGCAATCCTATTGGATGTCTGAAAGAAGAAGAAACAGAAATACTGGTGAGCACAGCAAAAGACTGTTTCATCTTGCTTCTTGTTCTTTCCTTTATTCTTCAAAGTACTTTTTAAACTTATCAAGGCTTAAATCTATCAAGGCTCTGATGAGGACTAGTAATAACAATGACAATTTCTTCTGTTATATGGCACTATTGATCCAGGTCACAAAATGTTATTGGTGGTCAAGTATAAGCACTGGAAAAAATAAATTAAAATTAATTTGGTAAGGATAAGTAAAAAAACATAAATTGTACTAATATAGTAGGGTTTATGGACTAAGAGTTACTAAAGCATTAGCGCTCTGAAGAAATAAAAAGCAAATACAATGTCAGATTGTGTGTGTGTGTGTTTTTAATTTCAAAATATTATGGGGGGTATAAATTGTTTTGGTTACATGGATTGGTTTTGTTATGCTTCAGTCAGGCTTATAAGTGTGTCTATCACCCAGAGATTGTTCATTGTACCCTTTAGGTAGGTTGATACTCATCCCCTCCATCTCCTTCCCCACTGCTTGTTTTCCACTGAGTTTCACTTCTCTCTGTGTACATGTGTGCTCACCAGTTAGCTGCAGTTTAAAAGTAGGTACATGTGGTATTTGTTTTTCCATTATTTAGAGATTTCACTTAGGATAATGGTCTCCAGTTCCATCCAAATTGTTGCAAAAGGCCTTAATTCATCTTTCTTCATGGTTGAGTAGTACTCCATAGTATACATATACCACATTTTGTTAATGAATTATGAATTGATGGATATTTGGTTTGATTTTACATATGTGCAATTGTGAATTGTGCTGCATTAAATATTCCAGGCAAAGTGTCTATTTGATGAAATGAATTCTTCTTATTTGAGTAGGTATCCATTAGCAGGATAGATGGATCAATTGGTAGGTCTGCTTTTAGTTCTTTGAGAAATCTCCATACTATTTTTCATAGAGGTTGTATTAATTTGCAGTACCACCAACAGTGTATAAACATTTTTTTCTTCCTGTATCCATAACAGAATCTATTATTTTGGAACTTTTTAGTAAAAGCCATTCAAACTGGGGTAAGGTGGTAGCTCAATGTGATTTTAATTTGCATTTCTCTAATAATTAGTGATTTTGAGCCTTTTTTCATATGTTTGTTGGCCATTTTTTCTATCTTCTTTGTTTTTGAAAAGCTTCTGATCATGTCTTTTGCCCAATTTTTAATGAGGTTGATTTTTTCCTTGCTGATTTCCTTGAGTTCTTTGGAGATTCTGGTTTTTAATCCCTTTATTGGATGTATGGTCTGAGAATATTTTCTCCCATTCTGTGTGTTGTCTAACTGCTCTATTGATTATTTATCTAGCTGTGCAGAAGCTTTTTAAATTTAATAAAGTACTATTTATTTATTTTTGTTCTTGCAATGATTACCATTGGGGTCTTCTTCATAAATTCTATTCTTACACTGATGTCTAGAAGAGATTTTCCAAAAATTTTCTATAACTTTTATGGTTTCATGCCTTACATTTAAGTCTTTTATTCATCTTGAATTAATTTTTGTGAGTGGTTGAGTGATATGGGTCCTGCTTCAATTTCTGTATGTGGCTATCCAATTATTCCAGAACCATTTATCGAATAGGGCTTCTTTTCCCCTATATATACTGTTGTTTGCTTTGTCAAAAATCAGTTGGCTGATTTATGGATGGTTTTACATCTGGGTTCCCTGTTCTTTTCCATTTATCTATGTCTTTATTTTTGTGCCAGTTATCATGCTGTTTTGTTTATTATAGCCTTGTGGTATAGTTTGAAGTCTGGTAAAGTGATGCCTTCCAATTTGTTCTTTTTGCTTGAGATTGCTTTGCCTATTCAGGTACTCTTCTGGGTCAAAATGAAGTGCAGAATAATTTTTTTCTAAATATGTGAAATATGACATTGGTATTTTGATGAGTATTTTAATGCAGAAAAAGCTTTTAATAATATCCAGCATCTCTTCTTGATCAGAACACTTAAGAAAATTGGTATAGAAGGAACATTCCTTAAACTGATAGAGGCCATCTACAGCAAACCCACAGCCAATATCATATTGAGTGGAGTTAAATTGAAATCATTTCCACTCATATCAGGAACCAAACAAGGCTGCCCATTGTCTCAACTGCTATTTAACATTGTAATGGAAGTTTTAGCCATCATAATTAGGGAAGAAAAGGCAATCAAGGGTATCCATATAGGGTCAGAAGAGATCTAACTTTTGCTCTTCGCAGATGATGTGATTGTATATCTGGAAAACACCAGGGATTCTACTACAAAACTCTTAGAAGTGATCAAGGAATACAGCAGTGTCTCAGGTTACAAAATCAACATTCATAAATCGGTAGCCTTTATATATACCAACAATAGTCAAGCTGAAAAAA
>CAUYPK010148393.1:0-22910 GCA_963574355.1 Loris lydekkerianus | reverse complement strand
GTAATCAAGCTGTGGGTTATATAGTTGTGGGTTAAATAGTTCAGTGGAATACAGTTCAGTTCAGCCACCTACCTCTTCAGCTCAGCCGGGACTTGTGGACTGAGCTGAAGCACCGCCCCCTCAAGCAGACGGCAGAAGACGGCTGGAGACTACGTGCATTTGATTAGGTGCACGCGCACTGAATCAAATAACCTGTATGACCCGAGTATAAGCCGAGTTTGGTTTTTTGTGTTGAAAAAAACTCAGCTTATACTCGAGTATATACAGTACACTTTACAATGCCACTTTTGTGTGTTTAAGATCAAAACAATCGTGAATCTGGGAGAGTAGAATGTCTGTCCACTTCATTTTGACTTATTATGATGATATTCTGTAAAACTTGTATTTATTCAGTAGGTATTCCAAATGCTGTTACTCCTACAGTCCCAGGAATGATACATGGGTCACTGTGAAAATATTGAGACAGTTTGTGTTATGGTCCATAATTTCCCTTCCAAGAAACATAGTTGACAGCCACACTCTTGTTTCACCCAGGCGGGTTTCAACTTGCTTGCCTTGAAGCCCAGTGTTGTAAGAGGGCTTACAGGACAGGCCAAACATTCTCTTTACAGGGAAATTTTTTCCATTCTCCTTCTCCATCCATATATAGTCAAAACACTAACAAGGAGGGGGGAAAAAAAAAAAAAAAAAAATCCTTGGTGTCCCTGAGGGGAAATCAGCTATAGGAATAGAACATTTTTCTATCTTCTCAACCTATTTGGGAGAGAAGCAGGATTCTTCTTCATCAAGCAGAGTTAGAGGAGCTAATAGTTAGAGCTGTGTCCTTGGCGCCATAGACGCTAGAGACCTTGGCTGGAGGAAAAACTGGTCTCTTGTTTCTGGGTCATTGAGTCTCAGAGTCACCCATAGCTACCATAAGGGAGGTGTTTGGGTAAGTCGACAAGTGTTGCTGCATTAGGTGTTCAGTGATTTTTTATTTTAAGTTGAAAGTTTGAAAGTTGTGTAGCTTGAGGGAGAAGCCTGAAGCACAGGAGCAGGGAGCATCTGGGCTTCCATGACTGGAGGAAGACGATGAAGGCAGACAGGAACAGAGGTGGCCCCATGGCTTCTGTGAGGTGTCTCAGCTGGCTGTCTGCCGAGGGTCTGCTGCCTCACAAACAGTCGTGCAGTCCCCAGAAACACTCTCTAATGCGCCACTGCTGCAATCCAAATCGACACAGGGATGCTCCTCTGCAGAGGTCTTCACAGAAATGTGGTACAGAAGCACAGCTGAGGTGCCTCCTCCCAGTTCGTGAACCTTGCGGCCCAAAACCATTAACAGGAGATATAACCAAGCAGGCCAGACAGTTTTAACCATGGATGTGTCTTTCCAAACCACAAGGAGAAGTGAAGTTCACTATCTTTTCTGTTGTCCTTCTTCATCTCGATGTCTCAATCCCAGAACGGACAAATCTTCAATGGAGAGAGGAAGACTGTATCTCAGAATCAGGTCATGCTTCCTGTCTAAGGTCAGGGATAGGAGGAAGAGGGATGAAAGGGCAGCCGCTGAGGTCTTTCTCCAACTGCATTATGATAAGAAAACAGATTGGGCTACACCCAAGGCAAGGGTTACATGGGATTAATCAGCCATACAGTTAAAAATAACATTTTCTAAGAGAAAATTAAATAATGTTGAAACAGAACTATTATGGACATTTAACAAGAAAGAGTGACTAGTACCTGTGAGATACCCCACAGATACTTTTGTAGAGAGAAAACCTAGCAATCATGCTTAAAAGCAAGGCTTGAAGAAAAAAATTTCAGATATTAACACCCTAGCTTTGCATAGTGGCAGTATCATAGCCAATGAGGTTTATCGGAGGTGCGATTAGTGCTAATTGAAAACTTTTCCCAATAACCCACCATGACGACTTGAATATAGTCGGCATTGGCAATTTTTGACAGTCTCTATAGAGACTGAAAATAAAAAGATATTAGCACGCTAGTTATTTGAGACCTCACATATAAATCTCACATACACATATGCATACATTTTTCCACCACCTTGAATGATAAGAATTTTTCCTAATAATTTCCCTTTGTTTTCTTCCTTTCTGTAATGTAGTAGAAAGAGTATGATTCAAAATAATGGTTGTTAGCCTTTAAAAGGATATATGGAGTTATAAGAAATTGAATGATTTCCTAAAATATTAATGTAAAATATATCTTAATGAAAATGCCCTGTGTTCTAAATTTATAAAAATGACGGTTGGCCCAGAAAGGTGATGTTCATCTCTGGTTGTAAGAAAATATCTACTTCAGATAATCCACCTTAAGGGAATGAAAAATTCATACATAACAAAAAGTAGGTAACTACAAAGTCTTTACAAGTAGGTTAGGTGATTCTCCATGTGTCCAGGTTACACAACATGAAAAGAAAAGTATGCTTAGATTTTAGACAATTTTTTTTTTTTGCAGTTTTTGGCCAGGGCTGGGTTTGAACCTGCCACCTCCTGCATATGGGGCCGGCGCCCTAATCCTTTGAGTCACATGTGCCACCCAGATTTTAGATAATTTTTAATTGTCAAAATACATAGGCCATGGTGACAGCTTTCACTTTGAAATGCACAATTATTTTCTTGTCATGTTCTATGTATCTTTCCCTTTTTCCCCTTTAATCTAAGGTGTCTCTTTTTCCTCTGTCCTCACAGCCTTGGTTTTCTGTAGACTTCTTTTCCAGAACTTTTAATTACTAGGTTCATATCTTATAATGATCTACTACTAACGATCCAAGACTATGGAAATTCTCTACTGTCATTGTTCCAAGGAAACCTCAATGTCTATACCAGCAAGTTGACATAAATCTGAAAACTTAAAAGATGTGAAATTAAAACAACTGACAATTTTGAAGTTTGGGCCTTGCCAACTTTAATCATTCCTTTATTATGTTTGATTTACTCTATGATATCGTATGATTTTACCTATCAGTGACCTATGAATTTTAAATATGTTGAGAAGACCTCATCTCCATTTGTTTTAAATACCTACCACATTAGTCTATCATTTTATCTCTTGTTTTTTTCTTGCTAGACTTGACTTCATTAAAAACAAAATTTATCCGTAAATATTTATGAACAAACTGGCAGGGTTTACCTAGGTCAACTATCGCTCAGTACAGCTAAAGACAGCCTTCAAGAAGTCTTAGGCTATAAAATAACACAGAAAAGCAAAGCATTAACTCTAGAGGAGGTTTGAGTTGCCTCCCTCTGGATAAGCCTGAGGCTAATGGTATTCAAAAGTATTCAAATTCTCAATTCCTTTGGAGGCATTTAGATACCCAGACAATGGCTCTGAGGTTGAAGCCAAATAGCTGTATGCTTCAAAAATTCTAAAATTGCGCCTCAAATAGCACAGCAGTGGGGAAAAAATAGGAAAAAGAAAGAAATCAATAAAACCTTATTCAAACATAATTTGCTGGGTGTAGTTAAATAAGCATTTTTTTCGCTGGATCAGTTTCAGTAAGTGCTTTATAATGGTGGTTCTGTTCCAAAACTAAAGATCACTCTTCCCAAGGTATAACTTCTCATGCCAGTTTCTGGACTGGTGACTGTTCTGTTCACAAATTAATTGAGATTATTGCCAAACCTGGCTGAATGGAAGTATCATATGGCCGTGATGTTATCAGTCTCTGCTTTCCCTTGTTCTGTTCAGAAATAGCTACTAAATCTGTGCTACCTCAGCCAAAGCATTCACAGCCAGTCAAAATAAATGCTCAAGAGTTTTTTTTTGTTGTTGTTGTTATGGTTGTTGTTTTTTATTGATTTTGTTTTGTTTTGTTTTTCCCTATCTTCTGGGCTGGTTGCTTTGAAAATGAGTGAAGATTTCCTATTCACCCACTTATCAATTTAAATAATATTAGTGGAGGTCCCAGGAGGTGCTAAGTACTTATTCATTATAGTTTACTCAGTAAACAGAAGCCGCACCAGTGATTTGAACAGGGGGGCAGAGGGAGGGGACTGGTGGGATTACACCTGCGGTGCATCTTACAAGGGTATATGTGAAACTTGGTAAATGTGGAATGTAAATGTCTTAGCACAATAACTAGGAAAATGCCAAGAAGGCTATGTTAACCAGTGTGATGAAAATGTGTCAAACGGTCTATGAAACTAGTGTATGGTGCCCCATGATCACATTAATGTACACAGCTATGATTTAATAAAAAAAATTAAATTTAAAAAGATAATAAAAAAGAGAAATACGACAGCAAATTGTAAATGTATACAACAGTATATAACTTGTCTCCAAAATGTCCTGCCATTTCTGCAAAGTAGGGTTAACACCACAAATATAAATATTAACTATGAATTAGGAAAAAAAAAGAATTACTAACTTTAACAGGAGCTTGAAGTGATAATGAATTTACTAGTAAAGAATAAAAAGAGATCTAAAGAATAAAGGAGCAACAGCTCTAAAGAGCATCCACTGAACTAGGGCTTAACGTGATGGCCCGAGACACAGCTCTCTCTGTAAGTAGGTGATCCAGACGCTGTCAGAGAAAGGCAAGGCCAAGCAAGACTCTGAAAGGCAGAGACGTCAGGGTGGGATATGTCAGGGGAACTTCATGAAAGTTCACACTTCAGTTTATCGTGGTAAATGGTTCAGTGGGCAGTATCTTCCAGAGTGAATGGAGAGAGCTGTTTGTGGACGCTGCTAGCCAGCGGGCGCTGGTGGCTGCCATGTATACGGAGCCAGGGAGAAATCCACACTTCAGAAGCCTGGTAATCGAACAGCCTCCCACACTAGCAGCCTTGTGTTGGTTTCCTATCTCATTCTTCTACACTGCTTCATGACTTTCTGAAGTATGTTAAGCCATGCAATATTTTTGTAGAAATACTATGTCTGGGTCTGGATTTAGAAAGAGAATTAGGTGATTAGAAGCCCTGAAGACAAAGATAGATTTTATTTTATGTTAACACAACGTCCAGTAGTGATAAAGTTGATGTGTGAGTGAAGTTCTTATGACAATAAGAGGGACTCTGTATTAGTTTCCTATCTTACCGCAGCTCATTATCACAAATCAGGTGACCTAAAGCAAGGCAAATTTGTTATGTCACAGTCCTAAGGGTTAGAAAGCAAATATTGAGTTTATGGAGCTAAAACCAAAATGCCAGCAGAGCTTTATTCCTTTTAGATGCTTTACAGCAAAATAAGCTTCCAGTGTCTAGTAGTGGCTGCCTGTGCTCCTTGGCTTGCGGCCCCTTCGTCCTCCATATTGAAAGCCAGTGGCAAATCATCGTCCTTCTTTCAGACTGTCTTTAATTTTTGCCATGATTGGAAGATTCCTGAAGCCCTCACCAGAAGCAGGTATTGGGGTCGTGCTTCTTGAACAGCCTCCAGAGCCACTAGCCAAATAAACTTATTTATTTATTTATTTTGCAGTTTTTGCCCAGGGCTGGGTTTGAGCCCGCCATATGAGCCTGGCCTCATATGGGGCCAGCGCCCTACCCCTTTGAGCCACAGCCGGCAAATACACTTATTTTGTTCATAAATTACTGAGGCTCATTTATTCCTTTACAGCAGTGCAACACAAAGACACTAGTATAGCAAATTATTTTTTCTATATGGATGTACCCTGCATCACTGTTGAGCTTTTTTTTCATTCTAATAATTTTGGGGGGAGGGGTTGATTTCCTGGGATTTTCTACATACAAACATGCAAGATCCTGTCATCTGTGAGTAAACAGCTTTCTTTCTTTCTTTCTTTCTTTCTTTCTTTCTTTCTTTCTTTCTTTCTTTCTTTCTTTCTTTCTTTTACATTTTTTGCATGATTTTTTTGGCTAAAATCTCTAGTATAGTGTCAAATAGAAGTGGCCAAAGGAGATATCCTCATCTTGCTCTCAATGGGGATGAGGGATTTAGTTATTCATTTTTAAATATATTGTTAAATGCAGTTTCTTAAATAGATGGTGCTTTTTATCAGTTGAGGAAACTTCTCTATTCCTAGCATGTTAAGAATTTAAAAATTTTTTCTCTTTTTTATTTTTTGATTCAGGTGTACATAGTTTGGGAATACATGAAATAATTTAATACATTCACATAATTTTTAAAGATCAAATGAGTGTACTTTGGAAACATTCAAATTATTTTCTTTTAGCTACTTTGGAATGTACTATGGATTGTTTTAATATTAAATTTGCCCAATGTTACTTCTATTGAGATCATCAGACATTTTTCACTTTGTTCTATTAAAAAGCTGTGTTACATAAATTTATTTTGGAATATTAAAGTAAACCTTGTTGTATTGGGCTACAACCTAATTACTTTTGATGTATTATTATTTTTTAATGTTCCTGGATTTGTGTTGCTAGATTTTTGCTTTTTAATTTCTGCGTCTATAATTAAGAGGATTTTAGATCTTTGGTTGTTTCCCTGTGGTTTTCTGTCATGTGATCTCTCTGGCTGGCAATATAAGGATAACATAGACTTTGTAGAATGTGTTTGGAAGTTCTCCCTCCTTTATTTTTCTGGAAGAACTTGTGAAAGATCAATATTAATACATTTAAACATTGTTTTAGAATTCACCAGTGATGCTGATGCAGAACGGGTGCCCCCTGGCCTGGTCAGTGCCAGGCGCCCGGGAGGACCTGCCTCACTTTCTGAGGCTGCACTCTGGGGGTGTTGGTGCAGCAGACGTGGGGACCGCAGAGCTGCAGAGCCAAGTGCAGCAGAAAGGGCCAGCGGGGGTTCTCTACTTAGTTGGGGGAGACCACGCCTTGTGCCAACCCCAGGATTACCCTTGGGCCTAGAACTGGCTACACTACTCATCTGTGAGCATTTCACAGGCCTAAAGGTGATACAGGGTTCCATCATTAAGGGCTGAACAGAGAGCCCCATTTCCTAGACCTGGGCAATATCATGTAAATTCCTAGGACTGGGCTGTTTCCTGTAAGTTCCGAGGCCTGGACAATTTCATGTAAGTTTCCCAAGCCTGCACAATTTCATGAATGGACTATATCCATTAACGCACACATTCGTCTTACCCCAAGGGAAGAGACTGTATCCATTCATTTGTTACCAAGTCCTGGTTGAAAGTAACTACAAAGGATTTATGCCGCAATATATACCACTTCCCAAGAATCCAGGAAGAGAGATTTTCCGACTTGGGTCTTTGCCTCTGCCAGGAGCTCTGGCGCTTTTTCTGTATTCTTTTCTGTATAATAAATCCTATCTTACCACTGATCTGTGGTCTCTGGGTTTATTCTTCGAATCCCAGAGACCAAGGACCTTCTGAAACCTTTTCAACTTTGTTTCCTGTTTATCTACAGATAACTTCTGTTGTAGATGCACAAGTTTAAATGTGGTACTAAAACAGTATTAGATGTCAACGGTGTGATTATGACGTTTATTTATATGAAAACCAAATATTTAGTGAATTTACCATGTCTTAATTTAATTGTTTTATACCTTCCCTTTTTAAGTGCTCAAATGAGTAATATATTGCAGTGAAAATTCAGTGATATAATTAACCTGTAAAAAAAGAAAAAAAAAAAAAAAGAAAGAAAAGAAAGAAACAAAATTCTGGTTAACAATACTTTCATATTTGACCTTTATGTATGATATATTTTTACAGAAACATTTTTAGTTTGATTATAAATAGATATGAAATTTTAGTAAATTATCTTTCTATTATCTTTATATAGTCACTTGTTTTTCCTTTTATTCTTTAATAAGAAAAATTAAAGAATTTTTTTGAATGTTAAAAATGATGAAACCGTGCTCGCTTTGGCAGCGCATATACTAAAATTGGAACGATACAGAGAAGATTAGCGTGGCCCCTGCGCAAGGATGACACGCAAATTCGTGAAGCATTCCATATTTAAAAAAAAAGAAAATTAAAAAAAGATGAAATCATAGTGAAAGTATTATTTTTTATAATATAGTATAGTTTATATATATAAATTGATTCAATTTGCTAATATTTTCTTAATAATTCTTGATGGGACATGAATAAGAGCTATGCTGTACAAATTTTCTTCTCTTTTTTGGAGAGATTTTTGTGTGATATCTGTGTATTTTCTCTTCCTTGTATGTATAACAAAATCCGCCAACAAATTCATCTATATATAGTGGGTTTTTTATTCAATGTTTGATTATAATTTCAATTTCTTTCATGGGTGTGAGCTATATTTATTTCATTTTTTTTCTTATTTCAGGATTAGTCTTTCAAAAATTGTCTATTTTGTTTGACTTATTCAGTTAATTGCTGTAACATTGACTATATCATCGTCTTTTAATCCCATCTGTTACATAAAATGTATCTTTTTGTTTTCATTTAATTTATTATATTGGAAATGCATGTTTTCTTGAGCAATCTTACAAGAGGCTTATCATTTTCAAGAATTGTACCAAATGGCAAATTTTAATTTAATGAACATTTACACATATATTTCTCTATTTTCCATTAAACTTATTTTTGCTCTTTTCTTAATTTCTTTCTTTCTTCTACTAACACCAGAAATATACATTTCACCACTCTTCAGCTTTGTAGAAATTTATGTCATTAATATTGCACTTTGCTTTTCTTTCTAATACAAACTTCTTAAAGGTAAATGTACTGTTAAGATCTCATTTTATGTACATGTACCAACTTTGAAATTTCCTTACAATTACTCTTTGTTTCAGAAATTGGTCAGAGTTGTTCTTCGTTCCCTAAAGGTTTGTGTGCACATATTGTATAACACTCCACTTTTACATATGGAAGAAGTCCAGAAATAAATCACTTTCATTGTAATGTAACTTGCATACACACACACACACACACACACACACACACAGTGACTAAATATATAATATCTTACAAAAGAAAAAAATTCTGTGTTAAAATTGTAATATTCAAGTTACATTTGACTTCTACACTATTCAACGGGTACAAGATACAATATTACAATTTTAATAGAGTTTTTTTCTTAATATGTGTATACAGTTGTTGGCACCGTGTGTGTGTGTGAGTGTGTGTGTGTGTGTACAATGTTTTTCCCTTTTGATTTTTAGGGTTAATACTATTCGAACTATCTTTTGAACTATTTCAAACTATCTTTCAAAACAAGGACAATCCACTGAAAAATGCTGTGGAGCTGACATCATACTTACAGTGAATCAAGCCCTCTAATAAATGCAACACTTTATTCATTCATAGATCAGATCCCTCTGATTCTTTGAATGTGTGTAACATTTTAAATAGGCATTGAGGTTATATCTAATTTCAGTTATTGTTTCAATACATCAAAATAAAGAGGCTCTTGAGAGATTGAATAATAGCTATAGGTAGATAAAAAGAAATAATTCTTTATATTTTAAAATTAAATTGTTTATCTCCAGATGACTTTCCCTTTAGGATATTCCGAGTAAGAGATAATAGTTTTTGTAGCATCCTTCAATAGCAGCAGAAATAAACAGCTTTGCACAATCTGTTTGTCTCACTAGGAGAGTTATTGTGTCATTATTAGCACCACTAGGGGAAACAAATTTTATGCTGGTGAATAGGATGGCAATCTGAATCACCTGCTCCATTTTGCAAAGTTACATGCCAACAGACAAGTTACATAATAACACGGAGACTTTGTCTCTGTGAATAATGTGCTGCTTTACAAAGCTCCAGATGATAAATAAATATAGTTAAGTACTATCAGCAATAAATTATTATATGTATATAATTAAACTCTAATATGCATAATAAATTATGTGGCGTGCAACACATTCAATTTTGGTCTTGACTGCCTATAAACAGGTTTAACATTTATCACTTAAGTATCTTATGCAGCTTTGTTTTGCCTTTTTTTTTTTCTATCTTGAAGTTCAAATTCAAAATGACCGGCATAGGTAAAGAACTGGAACAGGAAGCAAATAGTATTGTTTAATCTCCTGGTCTTCCTTTACTGTCCATTTTCTGAGATGATTACTTAAAATGTTTTTTGTCTCTTCAAACATTCAATCCATCACATTTTTCTAGTTTATTCTATATAAAACATTGCCTTTCCTCAATTTTCTTTCCTAACTCCTCACCCTACAGAACTCTGTGTATATTTTAATGCATAAGAGTTCTGACTAAAGACATTTCCTTCTCTATGCTTACTTCTGAGTGATCTTATCTACTGATTTGGATTTAAGTTACATGCAAGTACAGATACTTCAAAATTAATACTTTCCTCCAAACTTTCTCTATTATTCCTCTGTTTTGAAATATCTCTACTATCTCTTTACTTTAACATCTTATAAGCATCTCAAATTTACCGCATCAAAACTGCTGAGGGCTTCAGATGATCAGTAAGAATCTACTCTTTTAATTTTGTCTTCCAGATAGAGTTCAACAAATACTTTCAGGTCCTGTCGGAGACTCGGATATTCATTAGTTTGAACCTCTCTGGTTGACTTTTTTTTTTTTTTTTTTTTTTTTTTTTTTTGCAGTTTTTGACCGGGCCTGGGCTTGAACCTGCCACCTCCAGCACATGAGGTGGGTGCCCTACTCCTTTGAGCCACAGGCGCCACCCTCTGGTTGACTTTTTAAGTTAATTATTTTTTGTAAATTCATTAATTTGTCCCTCTCTGGTTGATTTTTTAAGTTAATTATTTTTGTAAAAATATTAATAAGTAATTCAAAATCAAGCTGTTGGAACTTTAAAGTACTTTGAGCCTTAAAGGAATATGACTATAGAACCTGACATGTAGTGAGCTGCTGTAACCCAGGCAGCTGCAATACTTGTTTTGGTGATGATGGGTTAGCCTTTTCGTGAACTACATTGATTTGTAAAATGTTTTAAAAGAGTCAGAGTGTCAGAGAAGACCCCTTACCCCCCCCCCCCACTGTTGATCTTTATCGTGGATTAATTTCCCACCTGTTTCTTGTTTCTTTTATACACAGACCTCAGGTCTCTCACTTTATGTAAGATGAAATGTTAAATACCATACACTCTTCTAAAATGGACAGGAAAAGAAAATAGCTAAAAAATAAGCAACTCTTCTATCTGATAAACCAGCCACATATGAAAAATGTGGCAATCTTGTTAAATTACTTTGTTTTGTACCTTTATAATTAAAACCTTGACTTTTCCACTTTGGAGAATGGAACTCATTCCTTGGAATCTGTGTTACCCAAATGACTTTTCATGGATCTGTGTGTGAATAAATTATTCTATTTTAAATTTCAAAATATCATAGGGATACAAACATTTTTGGTTACACGGATAACTTTCGTGATGGTGGAGTCACGGTTGTAAGTCTGCCTGTACACTTACTTGCATTCCCACCAGCTGTATGGTAGAGTATCTTTCTCTCTGCACCCATGCCAGCGTCTCTGAATTTGGACTTCTTAATAGAAAGTCATTTAATAGAGGTGAAGTGTTGACTCGTTGTGAATTTAATTTGCATCTCCTTAATGATGAGGAACGTTGAACATTTTTCCATTTTTTTGTTGGTCATTTGTCTATTTCGGGAAGCTTCTGTTCACGTTTGTGCCCACTTTTTGATGGGGTTGTTTGATATTTTTTTCTGATTTGCTTAAGCTCGTGGTAGATTGTGTTTGTCATCCCTTTATCAGATGCATTGCTTCAGTGTATTTCCTTGCATTCTGCAGGTTATTTGTTCTGTTGATTGTTTCCTTGGCAGTGAAGAAGCTTTTGGATTTAATCAGTTCCCATTTATTTATTTTCGTTGCTGTAATTGCCATTGTGAAACCATAGAGAAGCAGTGGGGCAGTGTGGGGGAAACAAAACAATGACAGGGCATGCACTTTATAGTATGGAAGCACAAGTGGGGGAAATTAGCAGGGAGGAGCCGAGGGCACTGTGCACACCCTTCAGGCACTGTGCCTGAGTGGGGAGAGGTATTTCTTCTGCTTCCACAGCTGAGGGGTGTGAGCAGCACCATTGCACAAGACAACAGGTGTGATGGGGATCTGATAAGAATTGTTACAACAAAACCCAAATCTGTCAAAGAATATATAGTGGAAGAAAAATTAGTGATCTTGAAGTTATATATGAAGCACATATATACAGGAAGATAATATATAAAACACATGAAATAGTGACTAAGTGACATGGAGGATAAAATTAAATGTTAGAACAAATATTCATGGTAGTTGAGATGTAACCAATTATAGTCAACTATAATTAAAGTTATAATACTAAACAAATAGTGAACATTTTTTACCTTGTATATTTTGTCATGTAGCTCGTGTATTTGTAGATGTCAAATGCGTCTCAAGTATTAAAACAATGTTTTCCTTTCTTAATGTGTATATACATTTCTGGCATCCTCTCTCCATATTGCATATATAATTTGTTCTGTCTCTGCTATTTAAATTTAAGTTACATAAACATTTCTATAATTTATCTTGTATATATTAACACCCAATAAATACTTCTCAGGTGAATTAATGTATAGATGTGCTTTTATCTCTGTGTTCTGTTATTTTTAAATTAAAAACAAACACGTACATACAATATTATGTAGTCATAGTTTATTAATTGGTATAACTCCAGAAATTATGACCAAAAATCTATTCTATTGATTTCTAATAATCTCATAGATGATAAGAAAATCTACAAAGATTCAGATGCCTCATAAGGCTTACTTTAGCAGTTGTGTCCCTAGATCATTCCAATTATTTATTCTCTGCTTGAATAAATAATGGATGAATGATGAGTGACCAAATGATACAAGGCATTGCAACTATGGGAAGAGGGAAGAGTAGTTACCAGAGAATGGACAATGCAAATAAGGAAACAATCTAATAAATGTTCCTAGGAGTAAAACTAAACTACCATTGAAGTTGGATATAGTTTAGAGAAAATTAAAAAATTAACAAAACTATGATTACATAATTGTGTATATATTTAATCAAATATCACAAAATATGATGAAAAATAGGTACATATATACTCATCTAATAATGGTTGTATAGTTACTTGGAGTTTAGTATGCACACTCAGGGAAAAAATAGGAAACAAGGAATGCAATCCTTTTAATGGGGAGGCAGTCGTACTAAATGAACACACACTCGGAAGTGATCAGGAAATGCAAGTCACGCCCTTTCCTCAATGCTGTCCCTTCAGATTTCTCCCAGGGGCTGTACACCCCCCGATATTTAAAATGTAGTGCTCTAAAGTTATAATTTACTTATGAATTATTTCATATGTAATTTTGGAATGTACGCTTATATATAAACATTTATGTACATGAACATATTAAAAAAGTAGAAAAGTGTTTATGCAAAGCTGATTTCAATGCATTTTATTGGTGAGTGAAAGATTTACAAGGGTGATTTTGATTATCCATATTTCCCTTATTTATCTTCCTGGGATGTAAAATTTTTGTGCGTGTTACCTTTATGCTATAGAAAAGGTCATAAAGATAAATGCTACATAACAACCAATCTGGAAAATAAGTGGATTAAATTCACAAACACTTACTTCACGTTCACAGGTATGTGGATCAGTTGATCTTTGCCTGACTCCTCCAGGCTCCCTAGGGATCAGATACACTTGTTTCCAGGGGGCGTGGCTCTACACATGTTCCCTGTCTCATCCTGGATCTATAGGACCCTAAGCCACAAACAACATTCTATCTGGGATGTGAAATCCTCATGACAAAAGAACAAACCATTTCATTCAGGTTCATACAAAGCCTCTGCTTGATGTGTTCACATGTCATATCCTCTAACATTTTTTTGGTCAGAATGAGTCACGTAGCCAAATGCAATTTCACCAGGATGTTGAAATAAGCACTGTCAAAAAACAAGCTGAGAGAATGAATATCATACCACACTGTAAAAGTATGATTACATTGTCAAATAAAACTTGCTTGTGGAAAAATACCTAAGAAGTTCAGATAGCACTACAGGAAAGATCAGATTATGCATAACGAAAATATGGAAATGTTACATTTCAGAGATATTTGTATTGCATTTTACCCAAACTTAAGCTCTTTTGATTTTAAAATTTTAATGAAATATTAAAGTAGTTTTTATAACTTTTTGGATTGCTTTATTTTGTGACAAAGACTATTAAATAAGTTTGTTGTTAGAGATTTCAACACATACCATAATTTGGTCTGCTAATTAGCGTTACAGAAACGGAAGCAATGAAGTACCATGGAATTGTTATTTATAGAGACTGTAAGCTTCTTGTTTACTGTATAACTATTTTCTGCAGAACAAAAAAACTCTATAGCTATATTTAATGAGATCCATAAATCACACCCAATGGACTATGACTGAGATTTCCATCAATTTATGAGGCTCAGATGTGAACATAAGTATCTATTTTTTTGTGACTATTCTGGTATAGATTTAAATATTTATAGATGGAAAGAAAACCTTTAATTTTTAAAAACAGTAGCAATAAAACATTGCATGCCTCTTTGTTCTGTTTGGTTGATAAATATTTCAGTAATAAATACTAATCAAAAGTAGAAAATTAAAATATGAGACAAGCAAGTATACTGACCTAGATAATTTGGTCAACAAAAAAGAATGAGGAAAGAGAGAAAGAGAACTTTTTCTTATATCAAAATAGTTAATTTTATTCAATGTATTATTATTAATTCAAATTTAAATTCTTCGTTGTATCAAATTGGTTTATGACCAAAAAAACTACATCTAGTCCTTCCACATTCATGCACACTAATGCTTGGGTGAATTTTTCCCCTCTGACCTCTGAAATAATCACCTGGATATCAGATATCTGTTGCCATTGATAAATACTCTATATAAGCCATGCTTCTGTGGTCAGCCACTAGGTTAGCTGGGGTTGGCTAAGATGTCCGAGAGGGACTATTCACTGACAGCTGATTGCTTCTCCAACAGGTCCTTGAATTTACTCAGGTGGCAGTCAGAGTATTTTGAGGGATCAGGCTGAAGCCCAGTTTCAGAGGACTGGAAGACACACCACACACTTCAATGGGAAGTCCTGCAAAGGAAGGTGCATGGATACCATGACATTTGCAGTTCTTTGAAAATCATTGAACCATCTCTCACTCATAAGGTCTCACAATGGATTTCATTTTAGAGACAAGATCTGAAGTATGTGAGTCATGTAGAACTTCATTTTAAAATAACTAGGTAAAATAGAAAAGTTTTAAGTTTTAATTTAAGCAATAGTACTTGTTTGATATGTGAATATTAATCTCTGATTTCCTAGGTTTGAAAGTCACTACTGCATCACTAGTTCTTAGGCAGTTCACTATCTAAATGCTTATATAACTTTAACTTAAGCAGCACGGCAACTAAATATTTGTCCACCCTCTAGATATTGTAAGACTATACGCTGCTTATCCAATAAATAAATAAATAAATACGAAGATACCTAGAGATTTATGATAGAAAGATTTTAATAATAATTTTCTTGGCTTGGCACCCATAGCACAGTGGTTAAGACAACAGCCACATGCACCGAGGCTGGTGGGTTCGAGCCTGACCCGGGCTAGCTAAACAACAATGACAATGGCAACTACGACAAAAAAATAGCTAGGCATTGTGGCAGGCACCTGCAGTCCCAATTACTTGGAAGGCTGAGGCAAGAGAATTACGTAAGCACAAGAGTTTAAGGTTGCTGGAGCTGGGACGCCACGGCACTCTACCAAGGGTGACATAGTGAAACTCTGTCTCAAAATAATAATAATAATAATAATAATAATAATAATAATAATTTTCATCAAATCTACATAGGCATGTAAATCTCTTATTTCTTCTACCCTACTTTTTTTTTTTTTTTTTTTTTTTGAGACAGAGCCTCAAGCTGTCACCCTGGGTAGAGTGCCATGGCATCACAGCTCATAGCAACCTCCAACTCCTGGCTCAAGCAATTCTCCTGTCTCTGCCTCCCAAGTATCTGGGACTATAGGCACCTGCCACAATGCCCAGGCTATTTTTTGGTTGCAGCTGTCATTGTTGTTTGGTGGGCCTGGGCTGGATTTGAACCTGTCATCTCAGGTGTATGTGGCTGGCACCTTTGCTGCTTGAGCCACGGGCACCAAGTCAGCTACCCTATATTTTGGTTAGGTATTTTTTTCTGTACATATGGCAATTTATATATTAACATTTCTATCATACTCAGTCATATTATCTACTCTTGGGACTTCTCAGAAGTTACATTAATAGACAATAAAGTTTGAACTAAAACCAACTTTCCATAGGTTTACTATTCCTCCTTTTAAGTGACAGTTCTAAAAACTATTTGGCCTAAGAGCAGTATCAGATCCCTGAATCTGTCCTGCAGGGTTCATTTAAATTGAAGGTAAACCTGTGAGAAAAAGAGGACCAAGGAAAAGGAATGCACGTAGGCAATTTACTCTCTTCTTCCCAGTAGGAATTCACAGAACTACATATTTCCGTAAAGTTCATAAACAGAAAATACTAGAAAGAATCAGAATTCATGTAGAGAGCAGAAATCATTAGGCAGTCTGTTAGCATGCCTGTTAAAGTGTGTTTTGAGAAATATTATAGGCATATTTGAATTATGTGTCTAAAAATTAAAAAAGTCTTTTTCAATTAACTATTAAAGTCTGGGGGATTGATTCAGTTTTCCACAATAGAATAATAACATATGGATAGTTGCTTTAAGTTAATTAATATTCATAGGAATCACCACGGAAGGTAAGCTCAAAGTTCAGCAATTCCACATCTAATAACTGGCTCAGTGGCTTGTGATGGAGCCCAAGTCATTGCATTTATAGCGTGTAACACACGTGATTCTGATGCACTCACAGACATCTCTATGTATTTGTAAAGTGTACGCAGTTCCTACACCACACTGTGAGAACTGCTTTGAAGGCTTCTGGACTTCTTCCCGTGGTTTTCTTCACTTTGTTCTAGGCTGTTGTTAATTACATTTAATGAATGGTTGAGTTTTTGGTGTGTCCACTCTTCATAAATAAACCAAGTCTGTCTTCATTGAGGTATTTAATTCATCATTTTCTGTCAATTAACATGTACTGAAATATAACTTAAAAGGACCATATTTGCTACAGGTAATATCTTTGGAAATATGTATTGTGCACTGAACACAACAAGGTATATATACGTACTATATAAAGTATCTCCAATAAATTAAACATAAATTTGATAATCAAGATGTCAGTTAAAGAAATTGATGCTATGTGGTTATAGCCCCTGATAGGAGATTTAAAAAAATAGATATTGACATCAAAATGACTGCCAAAATCTCTTGCTAATTAGCTGTTCAATGATTCTGACAACAGCGCTCCAGTGGAATTTTGTCCAATCCGCCTATGTAGCTTGTTGACAGTATGCGTTGGGGATTTCTTTTGTCAGTTCCTGAAAAGTAAATTTTTTTGAGACAGAATCTCAATCTGTGGCCCTTGGTAGGGTGCTGTGGCATCACAGCTCACAGCAACCTCAAACTCTTGGGCTGAAGCGATCCTCCTGCCTCAGGCTCCCAAGTAAAATAGTAAAATGTTTTTATAATCTCAGATAATTTTTTTCTTTCTGTCCACTTACACATTGGATATCCTATTGATTTGCATTATCTGGAGCTAGTTGATCTAAGATGAGAATCAATTGACTGTTCAGCTTACACTGAGATATGGTGAACTTACCAGACTTCACTACCAAAAATATACTTAGTGATAAAGAAAGACCAAAATAGTTTTGCTAAACTAAATGCCTGATCAGAGGCAGAGGAAACAACAATATCCATTCAATCAGAATCTTCTGACCGAGGGGTCAGAAACAGAAGTTTCACATTTTGTACCTTAGGGCAGAATAGTTGGAATGTTCTAGAAAAATATTTTGACTTATTCCACTGGAAGGACAAAAGAATATAGAGAATTACAGGAAGCTCTGAAATGTGCTATTAAAATTCACTCATGTGTTTAAAAATGTTCCTGTACAGATCAGGTCCTGACAAATATATAAGCATCACCCTATAAGAAGTCAGGATATTATTCCATCTTTCTAATTTAATATGATCTTCCCTCTATTGTTTCCTATGATATGAAGAGGAAAGAATCTGATAAAATGCAATGCTATGAAAGAAATTAAAGGAAAGAGGTATAAATTAAGGAAAGAAGCTTATTTTCTGTTCAGTTATTCTCTCAACAGTATGTGAGATGTCTCAGAGAGGATAAACCAAATTGATTTGCAACTTCAAGAAGATGATATTGCTACCAAAATCTTCACCCTGTCTTTTGTGGGTTCCAGAACCTGGAGTTTGTATGCAGCAAAACTAACTGAAGATTAAAAAGTAGGTGCAATTCTCATTTAGTTAGAAGTCTGTATTCTGTTGTCCATCCTCAACTCTTTAGTTAGAATTATCGTGATATCTATATTATCTGACCAGTTTCCAATTTACTTCCCATCAAGGAATATCATGAGAAATCTATTGATTCTTCCCTAATTGATGCTGGCAAATATGTAAATCTCTATTATGCATAATAATACACTTCGTAAGAACATAGAAATTAAACAGGATTTCTGATCTATAGACAGCATAAACCTATGAAATTGTAATGCAGAAGAATTAGAGCTAATATTGATGGAACAATATTGTACTATTGTTACCTAGGAAACAAAAAATAATCTCTCTCTCCAAGCTGCACTTGTATCTTTAAAAAACAATGCCAGTTTAATATCTGCCCCCTTTTCTCTCTTGGAATACTATGAGGATGAAATCAGCCAATGCTTATAAAGTTTTTTATATAAACTGAAAAATATAAACAAATATTTTAAATTGTTACATAAAATTATATTTTATAAGGCTGTGAAAAAAGCACAGAAATTAGCTCTTCTGCTGCTTCGTTCTCTCTGTAATCAACCATCTCTCTATCTCATATGGGAAAACAAAACAAAAATTAGAACTGATTCGAATGGAACAGAATGAGTGAGTGATATAGAATAAAGATGGAATTGTTAATTGTCAAGAGATTGAAAAGGAAAATAGTGTCTCAAACAATTTATAAAGTATTTCACAGATCTCTAACCTGCTATGTATGTGAATGAGTACTGTCAAACCTCCCTTGATAGAGCTACTCCGAGAAACAAAAATTTGAACAGACTGCCCTCACTATACTTACATCCCCTCCACTGCACTCTTTCTTAAAATGCTTTTTACACAAAATAATTAAATTTACTTAAAATGATTAAAATTTGTGCCAACTATAGCAACAAATTCTACGTGAGTTTGGAAATTTTCAAATTTCACATCATCCAACCATTAACTGGTATCAAATAATAGCATTTTTCAAGTCCTTTATTACTTCTAATTCTCAGTATTGGTCCCTTACACCAGCATATCAGTACCGTGCAGTAACCAATTGCGCTACTGGAGCACTTACTTCTAATTCTGATGTTCTTTTCAGAATAAATTTGACAAGAATTATTACAAAAAGTAGTATTTTTATTCACACAAGAATACGCTATGTTCTTCTAGAAGAATTTATATATTCTTTAGAAATACATTTATATATTAAATATTCTGAAGAATATTTATATATTCTTCAATTTTCTTTTACATATAGACAGCACCAGAGATATTTTGAATATAAGTCTAGATGGATCAGTAAATTTGCTGAGAATAAAAATAAAACTTACCAGAAACAGCAAAATTGCATTTCTTAAATCGTGGTCTATTAATCTTTGTTAGAAATAGTGATGCTGCTTTTTTATTTTTTTATTTTTTTATTGTTAGGGATTCATCAAGGGTTCAAGAAACCAGGTTACACTGATTGCGTTTGTTAGGTAAAGTCCCTCTTACAATAGTGTCTTGCCCCCAAAAGACGCTGCTTTTTTTAAAAATAGATTGTTGCATCTGTCCTACTGTCTATCTTAGTCTCACTGTGCTAGAGCTCTTTGAATAGTCCTCTTGAATCTCTTTTTAACAAGCATTACAGCGAGTCTTTACGCACTAACCCTTGAGAAAACTTTGACAATTGCTTCTCGTCTCCACAAAATAATTCCTCACAAGAGGGTTTTCTCTGTAGGAAACATAAAGCAAAGTTTAAAACAAGGTGAAAGATATTGCTCAAGGAGCTTTGAAGAGTATACAAAAATTTTTTTTTTTTTTTTTTTTAAAGAGCATGTACAAAATTTCTTATTGTTATCCAAGGCCCTTCCCCCATTCTGGCTCCGATGTATGAAACAGACAAGATGGTAACCTTTACGATATCCTAGAATTCTAACGACTGAATGCATGACATTTTTTGGACCATGGTAGATTAAATTGTTAAACTGGAGAAATTGACTAACTTCAGAGAATTGAGTAGTGTGGCCCACAACTGGGATAAACAAACCATCGGCACCCTACATTCTGAGTTCAGAGAACAGCAAGCTGTGAGATCAGAGCCTGATGAGAGGGACAATTTTAGCAGAAGTGTGATTGCATTCCTCTCCCACTTGCCTTCTCCAATTTAGGAGAACTGCAGTTGGGACACAGGGACACAGGTGGTCTTTTGAGGGAGGAAAGATGAAAAGATCATGAAGATAACTTATTCCAAGGAAGTGCCATTGACTGGTTCTCATTACTAGTGTGACATTAGGGAGTCACCAGTGAATTGCTTGTAATATCTGTGGGCATCTATAAGGCAGGACTAATTATTTACTTCCCCAGTAGGCTGTCTGCCTGGCCATTGGGTTTAATGACTTGCACTTGTGATTCTAAATTGGAATGGGATCAAGGTAAGCAACAGAAGGATTGAGGAAAGATGGTACGGCCAAACTGGGATTACATAAGGAAAACCCTTAAACATATGTTTCTGAAAAGTTACAGAAAATGGATCTAACCATAGGCTTGCTGTAGTTGGGAAGGACAGGTGAGATGGGCACTTACATGTTTGCCGCGTCTACCAGAGTGTAATTCAGAGTTTCAGGCATGTACATTAGGAACATACTACTAGGCCTCCTGTCCAGATGTCGAACTAAGTAAATTGACTTGTGTTAAGTACCCATTGATGCTTGGAGCAGGTGTTTGAGCTTGAATCAGAAAGGTCTGCTGTGGCCTATGTGTACCCACCGCAAGACCAAAGACAATGACTTAGACAGTTATGACATGTGGAGATGGAGTGGGATGGGAAACAGCTTATTCTCATATTTTTATGATTTCTATTATAATGGATAAAAAAATTGATGGCCAACTAGCTCATACCCCAAAACTCATACAAATAAATACTCTTTATTAAATACCTCTTCTTTTGCCAAGGAACTATGTCACTGGACAGGAGAGGCGAATGTGCAAGAGTTGCCCATGTGCAGACTGCTCCTCATTCTTTCACCACTGGAGACACGTACTCAGCCTACTCTGATAGGACAAGAGCTTTCACTTCTCTATGAAACATATGGGGTTAGTGTATACTGCATTAGCATAAATTTTGAAACCCGCAGCAAGAAAATGTAACAACCTAACCCAATTAAAAATGTAAAGATATCTATTCAGTCATCATTAAGAGAACCCAAGACCCAGGTGGAATAATAGCAGGACTGGTGGATAAATGGAAAAAAACAGAGAGGGTGGCATTTATATTCATCGATAATACATGAAATAAGTTGTTTAATATCCACGTTTCCAAAAAATTGAATGAAGTTAGTCAAACTGTTCTAGTTATCCCAATTTGCATTTAATAATCCTTTATTTTATCACTTTTGCTTCTTCAGAAATGGAAAGATTACATGATATAGTTTACATGTTTGGCCTCTTAAAATCTTGTGTTGAAACTTGATCCCCTGTGTTGAACGTGGGGCCTGTTGGAAGGAGTCTGGTTGAATTCCTCAGGAATGGCTTGGTGCCTTCCCAGAGATAATGAGTGAGTTATTACTTTATTGGTCCCTATAAGAGCTGGTTGTTTAAAGGTGCCTGGCACCACCTGCTCCCTCTCTAGCTCCCTCTCTTGCCATAAGACATGCCTGCTCCCCATTTGCCTGCCATCTTGATTGCAGCTCCCTGAAGCTCTCACCAAAAGCAGATGCTGCCATGAACTTCTAGTACATCTGCAGAACCAGAAGCAGAACAGACATATTTTATTTATATATATATGTAAGAAAAAATTCCCTAGCCTCAGGTATTTTGTTCATGGCAACACAAAATGGACTGACACACAAGCCTACAGTCTTCTGTGGAAAGGACCACAAATTAGAGAAACTAAGTGATTTGGACATGTCAGATAACATCTTCTAACCTGATGTTTCTCATTTTTAATACGGTGATAACACTACTGACCTCCCAGGCAATATAATTCTTAATGTTTGGTGCAGAATATTTTGTGAACAGAAGACTCAGATACTTTTGAGTCTTGAAATTTGAACAGGTAGAAAACAGCTTACTTGACTGACCATATATAGAAATGTGGATGAATTCCAATGTAGGGTAATATTACCTTGTTTTACAAAAATTTCATATAAACATGTTAAAAAGACTCTTTGATGCCATATCCTGTTGTTATACATATTACTCTCTCCCAGATCAAGATCATAAAAGTTCCCTGTTACATTGAGCCCATTAAGGCATTTTTGAGAGGTATGGCTTCCAATTATTAAATGTCCTCATATTGATGCTAGAAAGTGAACCATCATAATGTCAAAATGTTCTAAGTATTTTTTTTTAATTTTATATTTTTTTTATTATTAAGTCATAGCTGTGTACATTAATGCGATCATGGGGCACCATACACTGGTTTTATAGACCATTTGACAAATTTTCATCACACTGGTTAACACAGCCTTCCTGGCATTTTCTTAGTTATTGTGTTGAGACATTTATATTCTACATTTACTAAGTTTCACATGTACCCTTGTAAGATGCACCACAGATGTAATCCCACCAATCACCCACTCTCCCCCGATCCTCCCCCCATCCCTCCCCTCCCTCTCCCTATTTCTCCTATTCTTCAGTTATAACTGGGTTATAGCTTTCATGTGAAAGCCATAAATT
>CAUYPK010148391.1:0-19714 GCA_963574355.1 Loris lydekkerianus | reverse complement strand
TCAGTATATACCATGACACAGTAGAATAAATATTTATTGAGATATGGAGCTACAAAAACACATGATATTAAAATGAACAAAACTTTTGAAACAACCTAACAATATTCTTCCCTTTGTAGGTAATGGATTTCTTAAGTCTGGTAACATGATACCTCCTGTTGTTTTTATTTCTGAGTAATGTATTGGTTATTTAAGGTGTTTTTCTGATTCCATATAAAACAAAGCACTATTTTTTTTGAGCTATTTAAAGTATAACAGGTGCTTTAATAGGGATTACATTAAATTTTTAGATAGCTTTGGGTACTATGGACATTTTTACAGTTTTGATTCCTCCCAACCATGAGCATGGTATGTTTCCTATTTGTTAACATCCTCTGCTATTTCATTTCTCAGAGTTTCATAATTCTCTTCATAAATTTCTTTCACATCTTTGTTAGGTAACTTCCCAGACATTTCATCTTTTTTGGCACTACTGAAAAGGAATAAAGCCCTTGACTATATTTTCATCTTGACTATTATTGGTATATATGAAAACTACTGATTTGTAAGTATTGAATTTATATCCTGACACACTGCTGTATTCCTTGATCACTTTTAAGTGTTTTGTAGCTGAATCCCTGGGGTTTTCCAGATTTAAGCTTATAAATGGATACATGAAAAGTGAGAGTTTGATCTCCTTTGACCCCATTTGGGTATCCTTGATCACCATCTCTTTCTGATTGCAATGGTTAAGACTTCCATTACTATGTTGAATAGCCGTGGAGATAATGGGCATTCTTGTCTAGTTCCAGATCTGAGTGGAAATGATTTTAATTTTACTCTATTCAATATGATATTGCTGTGGGTTTGCTGTAGATGGCCTCAATCAGTTTAAGAAATGACCTATCTAAGCCTATTTTCTTAAGTGTACTGATCATGAAAGGATGCTGGATATTATCAAAAGCTTTGTCTGCATCAATTAAGAGAATCATATGATTTTTATTTTTCATTTTATTGATGTTACATATTATATTTGTACATTTTCTTCTGTTGAACCAAACTTGTAACCCTAGAATAAAACCAACTTGATCATGGGTATATAATTTTTTGATGTGTTGTTGAATTCTGTTTGGTAGGATCTTATTGAATATTTTTACAATGATATTCAACAATGATATTGGTCTATAGTTTTCTTCCCTTTTTTGGTCCTTTCCTAGTTTGGGGATCAGGGTGATATTTGCTTCATAGCATGTGTTTGGAAGTATTCCTTCTTTTTCTATGTTTTGGAAAAGGTTATGTAATATAAGTACTGGTTCCTTTTTACAAGTTTTGTAGAATCCTGATGTGAAGCCATCTGGTCCCAGACTTTTCTTTTTGGGGAGATTTCATATAGTTGATGCCATGTCAGTGCTTAATATAGGTCTATTCAAAATTTCTAAATATTTCTGACTGAGTCTAGGAAGGTGACGTGCTTCCAGGTCCATTTCCTTCAGATTTTCATATTTCTGAGAATAGAGTTTTTGTAGTAACCATTGAGGACTCTTTTAATTTCTGAGATGTCTGTTGCTATTTTTCCTTTATCATTTCTGATTGACGATATTAGAGATTTTACTTTTCTGTTTCTGGTTACGTTAGCCAAAGGTTGATCAAAATGTTTCATTGATCTTCTGAATGATTCTTTTGTTTTCAATTTCATTTAACTCTGCTCTAATTTTGGTTATTTTTTTTCTTCTACTGGGTTTGGGGTTGGAATGTTCTTACTCTTCCAGTTGCTTGAGATAACCCATTAAGTTGTTGACTTCCTCTCTTTCTGTTTTCTTGATGATGGCTTCCAACACTATAAATTTCCCTCTTAGGACTGCCTTTGCAATATCCCATAAGTTTTGATAATTTGTGTCTTCATTGTCATTTTGTTCTAAAAATTTAGTGATTTCCTTCCTAATCTCGTCTTTGACACAGCTATCATTTAGCATAAGGTTAGTTTCCATCGCTTAGTTGGAGTATTAATCCTCAATTCAACTTTTATTCTGTGATGGTCAGAGAAGATACAAGGAATAATTTCTATTCTTTAGAATTGCTGTTTAGTTCAACTTTTATTCTATGATGGTCCAAGAAGATACAAGGAATAATTTCTATTCTTTTAAATTTGCTGAGGTTAGACTTGTATCCTAAGATATGATCAATTTTGGAGGATGATCCATAGGCTGATGAGAAGAATCTATATATCATCTATATATCATCCGTAGGCTGATGAGAATAATCAACATTAGGATGAAATGTTCTGTAGAGGTCTGTTAAGTCCATTCATTCTAGGGACAAGTTTAAGTCCATTATTTATTTGTTTAGTTTCTTATTGAAGGATCTATCCAGAAATGCTAAAGAGGTATTAAAGTCTCCAACTATTATAGGGCAGGAAGGTATCAAACTGTTCATATCTCTTAGGGTTTGCTTTATAAATTGAGGCGCACTCTGGAAGGGTGCATAAATGTTAAATATCAAAATCTCTTCAAGTTAAGTGTTTCCCTTCACAAATATATAGTATCCATCCTTTTATTTCCTTATCTTTTTTGGTTTAAAACCTATTGTATCTGAAAATAAAATTGCAACCCCTTCTTTTTCTGATTTCTGTTTGCCTGTATTGTAGATATCCATCCCTTCACCCTCAGACTCTTTTTATCCTTTGAAGTGAGATGAGACTCTTTTGCAACAGATATCTGGCCTGAGTTTTTGTATCTAGTCAGTGAATTTGTGCCTCTTTAGAGCCATTTTACCTCACATTAATTGAGGTTATTGATAGCCATGGTAATGTTTTAGGTGTCATGTTTTTCAAAAGTCCAGTGGATATTTTTAATCTTTTTACCATTGTGGGAGTTAGGTTTTAAAAATTGTTTTGTTTTAGGAGATTGAAGGTTGATAACCATTCTCTTCTGGCTTGAACAATTTCAGCTGAGAGATCTGCAGTCATTCTAATATTTCTCCCTTTGTAGGATAGCAGCTTGCAGAATTTTCTTCTTCAATATTAATTTTGACAAAGTTAATTACAATGTGTCTAGGAGATGCTTTACTTGGATTGAGTTTTGCTGGAGTTCTGAAACTGTCTCCTATCTGAGTTTCTGTCTCTCTTGCCATGCTTGGGAGATCCTCTTTCATAATATCATGGAACAGAGCATCTGTGCCTTTAGGACCATCCTCTTCTCCTGCAGGAATTCCTATAAGACAAATGTTTGATCTTTTGGAATGGTCTCATAACCCTGTCAGGGAATGATCAGTTTTTGCTCTCCACTTCTCTGCCTCTTTGAGCATTTGGAAGCATTCAAAAGCTTTGTCTTCAACTTCAGAGAGCATTTCTTCTGCCTGCCCAACTCTATTACTAAGGGATTCTACTGTATTATGAAGCTCCTCAAATAACTTTCTCAGTTCCTTGAGCTCTATCTCTTTTCTCATTATGTTCATATCCTTGGTCATTTTGTCTTTGAATTCATTGATTTCTTGAGATAACTTTTGAACTAATTTTTGTATATCTATTTCCATATTTTTCTTTATTCTATTCTTCTTGTTTTCCATCCATATTCTGAATTCTATTTCTGACATTTCAGCCATTTGTCTATGAATGGCATCTTCTGTTTTATCTCCTTTGTCATTTCTTGGGGGAGTTGATCTACTCTGATTATTCATGTTGTCAGGGTTCTTCTGCTGGTTCTGTCCCATGAGTATTTACTTCAATTTAGCAATTAAAAGTGGTAGGGTAAGATTGGATTGGGGGCCCCAGGAAGTAGAGTTAATCCATCCTTAACCAAAGAGCTGGGGCTTGTGATTGTGACTTTCCCCCTATAGCCTTACAAAGATCCCTTTCAGAACTGTAGCCAGAGACTCTGAAGACATCTCTAGTGAGAGATGGAAAGCTGGCTTTGTCCTGCGTTCAGCCACCTCTACCCAATTCTAAGAAGCCACAGTATTAGGCTGGACTCTCACCTGGGGAGAGATACAAGAAACTGCAGTGCCATGCCCCAGTGACAGCTGGTGAAGGAGATAATTCAGTTTTTCCCACTTCAAAACAACCACCGCTCAACCTCAGAGGGACCCCAGATGGACAGCCCAGGTGGAGCATTCTAATCAGATTGACCCAGACAGTACAATCATTGCTCAATAGGGAGAGTCCAAAGGATCTCCAACTACCTGATAGTACAAATTCATAGACAGTTCCCACCAGCATACTTAAGGAGATGGAGCCTGGTCCCCTCCTGTGAACCTCCACTTCAGGAAAGATCACCAGCCACTGTCAGGACAAAGGAGTTAGCACCCCCACCTTTGTAAGTCTGAACCAGGCATCAGTTCTCCAGCCCTTGAAAGACTGAAACTGGTGTTAGTGCCCAGCCCTTGAAAGTCCAAATTGGGCATCAACAGTTTTACCCTTGAAATTCCCTACTGGGCATCAGTGGCTCTGCCCTGAAAGTCCAAACCAAGTGTCAGAGCCCCTGCCCATGAAAGTCTGAATTGGGCGTCAGTGCCAGACCCCACAATGCAATGTCACTGCACTTTTCTCTCCCCCAAATGTCCCTCTCTTCCTGCACCCCCCCAATTCAAAGTATGTACTCTAGGAGTGAAGGCACAAAAGTGTCCTCTTCATCAGTAAACTTTGGATGAATGTTGTTATTAAATTGCATTCAATGCCAAAGCTCCCTTGCTTGGTGGTGGTGTGTTTGTGGGAAGATGGACTACACATTGAGTGTACTTTATCTAAAATGCTTGGGACCAGAAGTACTTTATCCAAAATGCTTGGGACCAGAAGTTATTCAGATTTCAGATGTTTTAGAATTTTGGAATGTTGCATATACATCATGGGATATTTTGGAGGGATATCTAAGTACCAAATTTATTTATGTTTCATATATGCATACACATGGCCCGAAAGTAATTTTAAATAATATGTTTAATAATTTTGTGCATGAAACAAAGCTCATGTATACTAATAGAACCATCAGAAAAGAAAGAGGCCACTATCTCTGCCACCCATGTGGACAATCTGTGGTTATTCGACATCGCCACCATTCCTGAGTCTGAATTTATGTGCTACTGATGAACAATTATTTTCTTACACTTATTTACATGTAAGTACTCAAGAGTAAAAAAATATATATAACTTATCATGAATTCAGTGAGAAAATAACTTATTTAGGGTAACTAAGCATTAGGGTAGCATCACCAGAACACCAGCACCAGCTGTACATAGCAGCAACAACAAAACAGCAGGCTTTCAGTATTCCCCTACACTGATGTTTTGATTAAGAGGTTACTGTACACTGCATTTTATTTTTTACGTGAGAAGAAATATCAGAAGCAATTAAGGGAGCAAGAAATGTGTACTCTAGGGATGGCAAATTCAGCTATCTGGCTATTTTAAATTGTTTCCTCCAGAGTCTACTGCCTCATTGACAATGGTTTTTGTCTTAGGAGTCTCATTTTGCTTTTACAGACTGATGTGAATCTCTTGTTCAGTTTTGAACTCATGATGCTCTAGTACTTTACAAAGCCCATCACACATTTTCATTATGTGGTCTATGGACACTTTTTCCTCAGTGTTAACAGCATCATCTTCATCATCACTATTATGATCATCTTGATTTAGAGTCATGTTGGCTATTTCATCACCTGTCAATGAATGAACAATTTGAGTCTTGTTGAAGTTGGCACCTTCCTTGATGTCTATCTACTTCTTTCAGCTTCTTGAAAGACCATGAAGGAATATATTTTTTTCATATGAAAGAAGGTCAAACAACATTTTTTTTTTCCTACTTGACATATAGATTCCTTCAAAATCACCACTTTGTTCATCATCATCACTGAGCATAGTCACAGGCCAGAGTGTGTGACAGGCACACACAACTATGTGTCTAACCATTGTGCTTCAAGCATTGGAAACAACATAGCAGCATTCTTCATTTAAACTCTTTCTGAAAACCTTCCACACCCACACCTATGTTCCTGCTGCTAGCATGATGTTCAAGAAAGTGTTTTTATTGATACTCTTCATTGATATAAGGATACCCTGGTCACGTGACTGAGTAAATGAAGTCACATTTGAGGAAAAGTACATTTGCCTTAAACATTACTTTTGAAGAGAATGTCAGCTAGGACTGAGTAGAACAGTCATCAAGAAATAACAAAATCTTACAATTATCATCCAGTCCTGCTTCTCTGCAGTGAGCATGAGCCACTGGTACAAAATATTTGTGGAACCAATTAGGAAGACATCTCTGGTGATCCATGCATACCTTTATGTTGGCATAATAATTGGACTGGAAAGAAACTCACTCCTTGAAAACAATGAGGATGCAAGCTTTGCCCATCACAGCAAGTTTATACTTATGTATACCTGCTGCATTAGCTTGTCCCAGCACACTTATTCTGTCCATGGCATCCTAATTCCTGTAGGGCTGTCTTATTAGCTTGACTTCAGGGAACAGATGCCCTAAACAGTGATGTTTCATCAACTTTATAGTCTTGTTCTGGCATCAGATTTTCATTAGTGACAACTTGCCAAAAAATTTCTCTACTGATTGGTGATCAGTACATATTTTATCACCACAAATATTTAGAAATTTAATGTATTTTCTTAAATTTCTACATCCAGCCTATTGAATATTTACAGTCACCTTCAGTATTCAGTTCATCATGATGGATCTTTCCTTGTTTGATGGTCAGCCAGTAAGCAGCATGTATTCATTATGATGCTGATGGCTAAACTCTTTCAATACACAGCCAAAATCTTCATTTTGTGCCTGATATAGTATTTTTCTATTTTTCATTAACTTCTGTTCATCACCTCCAGCATAGAACTTCACGAGTGTATCCTTTTTCTTCAGGTCATACGTGGTGGTCACTACAAGATGAGGCTCTTCTGTAAGATGTTTCACACTTGTGCCGCTGTCCACTTCCTTCAACAGTTTCACTTTCTGTGCTACTGGTAAACAAAATTGTTTCCACTTTTTCTTGTCATTGTTACACATAGGGCTATCTAAAGCCTTTTGACATTTTCAACACTATATTTTCACCACAGAGCAGAGAACAAGCAAACAAACAAACAAACAGAAAACGTAAGTAATGCACATAAGTCTTGGCCCCACCTAGGCATTGTAGGGATCCAGTGTTGGTGATTACAGCCTGCACACATGCCATTTTATTACCCGTGTGTGTGTGTGTGTGTGTGTGTGTGTGTGTGTGTGTGTGTATCTGCATGTGGTGGGCGGATATAGGGATCTGCAGAAAGATATATCACAGAGTTGAAGGGAGCTTAGGTCTTTCTTTTTCCTTGGGGATGCTGTACAACCTATTTGTTACACATCTGTGTTTTCACTGTGATTTATCACATGAGGTCAGGCATGAAATTTTACACTGGGAGCATAATGTTGGTATTTAAAATTTTTCAGATTGTGGAGCACTATGGATTTTGTATTTTCAGATTAGGGATGCTCAACCTGAATGTATTTTTTGACATTCAAATGAATCCTGAGGGTATTCATTATATACAAGTTTCTTACCAGTTGTTCTTTTTTTCCCTTCCCAACTTTCTAGTAATGGCTCAGGAATCCAGCTAGCATCTTCACAATCCTAGATCATTTTCCATTTTGCCCTCTATATGTCTATATGTCTATCTTCAGAAATTATTGGGTTAAACTTGGGAACTTTTCTTTACTTCTCTTTGGTATGAACATGCCAAGAGTTTAAACTTATTGTTTTACTAAAGTAGGAGGTTGATAGAAAGCTTTTAATTTTCTTAGAAAATAATAAGAGAAAAAGAAAAAATCCTTGTATCAAACATCCAGTTTTTTTCCTTTCTTTTTAGTGACTCGCCTCCTCGTTTTTGATAAAATTTACATTCCCTTCTTCAACTTGATTTAAAATATCAAAATAAATTATATAACATGAATAAAAACAAACCACACAATTATTGAAAAAATATATATATATTTCAAACTCTGAGTGCTTGCCAAGGTCTAAAAGGCTTCTTTCCTACCATTTGAAACATATTTATTTTGAAAGATTATTTGCAAGGCATTTTTTCTAGTTTTAAACTAGCAAAAGAACATAGAATATGGATGAGATTTACGGGAACCTTGGGACAATAGGTACTGTATGTGGTTTGATCAAATATAGATTTTGATCTTGACTCATTTGCACATCACTTTATGTAACCCCAATGGTGTTTACATCTCCAAAACTTTCAAAGGTTCCCTCTCTACTATGAACTTAAGAGCCTGGTTTAAGGAAAGCGTAAAAAGTATTGCTTTGGTACTCTAGGATGGGGCTTAAGGAGTGATCTGATCTCAACCCGTCACTTCATGTTGACTAAACTGATGCCCAGAGAGGATGAGTGGCTTGAAAAAGTCACACAGTTAACTAGGCAGGATTCTGTTCTGGTATCCCATGTGGCTTTCATCTTTTTCCTCCACGTCTAGATCTTGATTCCCCACAGGACTCTGGTATTCTCATCTTGTGCCTATTACAATGCCCTACTGATCTTGACGGGCCCTTGTAAATCATTTTTATTTTTCATATCACAGTATTCCTACCATTTCCTCCATATCCTATTCCTGGGGGTCCTATACAGGCTAAAGAAGTTAAAGAGCCAATATTGAACTGAGTATTAATTACTGTTTACGGCTCGATATACTGTTTCTTGCTTGAAGTAGCTTCCATGCCTCACCTCATATGGACAATTAATCATAAAATTCTTGAGTTAAATTTACTGACTTCTCACCATATGCCAATTACAGTGCTAATAATTCTATAAAAATTTTATTTCGAATCTTGTGTGCCTTATATCATTATCTCATTTGACTAATGAGTTATAAAGGTACAAGCCTAGGGAGTGATGTATTTAGAGACAGGTGGAGTTACCCTGTCCCCTTCTTAGTGCTATCTCTCACGCAGCAGCCTGATGCCCTGGGTGGGGCCGACAGGTGTCCCCTGGCGTCTTCAGCTCCTGGTCCTGTGAGTCTTCTGTGTGTGCTGCTGAGTTCCCAGATAGGAGAAACAACAACTGGGTGGGATTAGACAGAGCTGCTTTGCAGGCTTGGGGCTGCCACTGTGTCCAGATATTCCAGTGCTCTGAAATTCACTGTTTGCCAATAACCTGGGGAGCAATACTCAGGCTACAGGGAATCACATGAGGCCCAAATAGAGAAGAATTTAGAAAACTTTCCCTGGATTTAGAATGTCTCATGGTTTTCTACATATCAGCATATTGCCTTAGTACCCAGTCTCCTTGTGAAAGCAAAAACAAAATAAAACAGAACTATGAAATAATAACTACCAAAAAAAAAAAAAATCTAAATCCCAGGGACTTCTATAACTTCATTCTTTTAGCTATGATTATTATTAATTCATGGTTTATTTATAAGCACAGTGACACTGATATGGAAATACCATCATCTTCACAGCACTTCATGGTTTAAAAAGCAGCACACCATAGCAACTTTGAGAAGAATTCAAAGTTGGGAGAATGAGACTATAGCAATTGAGTGAATTACTAAAGGTAGATGTCTGGGGAAAGTCTAGGCCTCCTGGTCTGAAACTTAAGGCTGCCTTCTTTTTTTTTTTTTTTTTTTTCTGCAGTTTTTGGCTGGGGCTGGGTTTGAACCTGCCACCTCTGGCATATGGGCTGGTGCTCTACTCCTTTGAGCCACAAGCACCACCCCAAGGCTGCCTTCTTAACCTACCTAATTCATACTGCCATTACTTTGGGAAAATTAAACTATGAATATACAGAGGTTTCTTATGGCCCACTAAGAATGACTGATTTTGCATTGCAGATGACTTAATTAGTGACCTGTAGGAATGTCTTTAAATTCTCCAGAATGTTTGCAATGACCTATTGAGAACTATGACTTATTAAAAATGCTTAGAGTGGGACATGGTGGCTCACACATGTAATTCTAGCACTCTGGGAGGCCGAGGCAGGAAGATTGCCTGAGCTCATGGGTTCAAGACCAGCCTGAGCAAGAGAGAGACCCCATCTCTAAAAATTGGGCATTGTGATAGATGCCTATAGTCCTACGTACTTGGGAAGCTGAGGCAAGGGAATCGCTTGAACCCAAGAGTTTGAGGTTGCTGTGAACTATGACACCATGGCATGCTATTGAGGATGACAGAGAGTAAGACTCTGCCCCAAAAATAAATAAATAAATTAATTAATTAATAATAAAATAGATAAATATAAATAAAAATTCTCAGTCTCCTATCATACTACATGTATAACTTCTGTTGTCCATTTTTTAAATTATCACATTTCATCTACTGTTGTGTTGGAAAAGTATAATTTGTAGGCTTTGCAAAACCACTTCTCCCTATATACATGTGTGTGGTTCAGTGGAGTAAGTCTATAAGGGATTCATTAAGTCATTTTAGAGACACTCAGTGGACCTGATCATCTGATCTGGTAAAGCTTAAATCATCCACCAGAGCTCAAAGATGTCACTCATGACCTCACCTGTGTCAACACTAGAAAACCAAACTCAGTGGGAGAGACCACGGGAATAAGGGGTGCTTTAAATAGGAGTATTGAAGTTTGGGGTGTTTTTACTCAGAGACCAAAATTTTATCTAGATCAGCTCTTAAATGTGGAATAGATGACATTGTGACACACACAGGAAGCTGAAAGGAAAAGTTCCTGGAGAAATACCAGGACCTTTGTGTCAGTCTGTCTAGACTGGATCACGGACCTTAGAATCTTTATCTTAATGTAATATTTGAGACATTGTAAAGCTCTTTGCTTCATTTGCTGAAATCTTTAGGGATAAGAAAATTTTATTTTAATACAGTGATAACTTTTATGCTATCTGTATACTTTTATTTATTTTCTTTGTCTATTAAAAAAAATTATCCAGCACCCAAGAGAGGAAATGAGAAAGGGCTAGTCCTCCCTCTACTCAAGTTTGTTCAATATTTTCTTAGGGTACAGATATAAGAAAATATTTTCTTAGGGACCCTTCTTTGCTAGAACAGGATGACTTGTATTTAAATAAAGGAAATTCCCTTAAATTCTTTCCCTAGAATCATAGCAAGAACTGAGTGGAGAACCTCTAGTCCAGGGTAGCCAGCTACACGGCACAGATGCCCCATACCTCCTCCTTGCTTATAGTGGCCGTCACCACTAGGTCACCTTTGCCCAGTGAGCCTGGATATGGATAGGTAGGTAATGTAATTACTGTTTCATAGATAAAGAAACAGACAAATAACTTGTCTAAGTATCTGTGACTCTGAAGCCATTATTCTCCAAAGAATCACCACTACTTGAACAGAGTTGGAAACTAATACCATATGAAATGTACTTACCCTCCACAATCTAGTTCAACTCCATTACTTTTCATAAACAGAAATAAGAGCTCAAAAGTGTGAATAATGTAGGTGAAAGTGCTTTGCAAATTTGTAAAGAATGCTGAAGATGTTAATTTTTTTTATCAAGGAGACAAGCCTTGTCAGTTTATAGCAATTCTCAAACTTCAGCATGTGTCAGAATCACCTGGAGTGCTTCTTAAAACATATTATAGAATGTTGGGCCCTACCACACAGCTTCTGCTGGAGTAGGTCCAGGGCTGGCTCCATCATTTACACAGCTAACAAGTCCCAGGAAATGCTGACATTGCTGATCCATGAACCACACCTGGAGAGCAGCGGGTTCAGGACATACCTGAACTCAAATGTGATTACCATGAGATATGTGTATATATACTTTTTTTTTGCTATCTTCTGTACTATTTCTAAGGTTTAAAAGCAATTTGTAAAAGAACAGTTTTGTCCTATGATCTCTGCTAAATTAACTTTAGGGCAGGAAAAAGGAACCACATGGTTTTTATGGGTATTTTATGGAGAACTGCTGCTGTCAGGTCTCCCTTCTTGGGTATTTAGTGAAATGTTCATGTTGATACATGAAAATACATAATGGACAAGAGCCAGTATGTAGCTTAACACTAACTGGAAGAAAATTCACACCTTAGTCAGAGGCTGGGATAAGGGGAGACTAGGTCACAAGAATCTATTAATAGAAAATAGACGATTTGTAAAGTAGAATCTGAAGTTAGGGAAGAAAGCAGAGAGATTTGAGCCACAGGAATGAGACAATACCTCAAGTGTTGAGGGACTGGCCTGAAGTGAATCCATTCATTGTGCATGAAAAAACAGTCAAATGGACTTTGGCTCAAATATTTGTGGTCCATTAAGTGAAATATGAATCAGACTTTTCTAAGGAGGCCTCAGAGAGCAGAACTTGTACCAGCAGGTCAAGCTTTAGGAAAGCAAATTATAGCACAGTATCTTCCTTTCCATCATTGCATCTGGAAGTGAGCTGGGCTACCTCAGGAGCAGAGAATTTCCCAATGCTGAACTTAATTAAATTCCAGTAAGGGAGAGGATGGGAGAGGTTGGGTAATTCCCCACCCAATGGGTACAGTGCACTGGTATACTGTGTATTTCCTGGATGAAGGGCATTACTACAATCCTGACTTTAACCTTACAAAAGCAAACTATGTAACCTATTTACATGTATCCCTATATTACTCTGTAATAAATGAAAAATGAAAAATTAAAAAGAATAATACAATGAAAAAATTGTCTAAGCAGAGTGGAAAAGGAATTTCAGTAACAAATGTGGAAGTTAGACTTGGAGATTGCATTAGTCTGCTTTTTCTGGAACCAGGAGAACTGAAGAACATTCTAGTTTAAGATAAGAGTTAAAATGAGGTAGTGGGCAAGATGAGAATGACATCATTGGTGTCTAGCAAGAGGCGAGGCTTGTGTATCCCTGCAGGTCCCAGCTCAGATACAGTTCTGCTCTTTCTCACTGAGGGACCTCCCTGGTGTCTGCCCTCTGACCCCAGGCTTGTCTCTGTCTGTAGACCGAGTGTACTCACAGCTGCCTCAGGGTGTTCTAGTGAGCAGTAAAAGGTCCATCACATGGAAATTGTCCCTGGCACACAGTAGTAGTTTAATAAATGTTAGTTTTCTTCTCCTTTCTCCCTTTAAGTGAGGTAGAGAAAATGCAATCCAGGAAAAGGCTGAATTTAGGAAATCCAAAACTATTAAATCTCTAAGAACTGTCCCAGAGAAGTAACTTTGTAAAGGAAGCCATGTTGAACTTGTATTTCGTCCATATTGTTCGACACTGTATTTCCTTTCCGGGGCCTGAAAGCGTTCACTTCCTTGAACAGCCTTGAACTATCACCAGGATCTGAATTTAAATGGCTAGAAATTAGTTAGTACTGACGAGTCTCACAGAAAAAGAGGGTTAGGGGCACAAGATTGTTCCTCCAAAACGACATCCCTTCTTTTGAGGTGTAGGCAGCAACATCAGTGATGGCAGCCCAGACCTCCCTATATTGGTCAAAACACAGACATCAAGCAAAAGTTGAGACAAAGTTAGGATATTCATGTTGTAAGCTTATCTATGCCAGATGGATCCAGGTTTCAAAATGCATGTATTTTATCCATATTTTACCACAGAATCCAGGAAAACTTGTAAATGTAAGCACTTTCTGAAATTGCCCTTGTGAAAAGGTTATGGTCCCTGTATCATGTCATCAGACCAGGAAAGAGGACACAATGAAAAATTTCTTTTCAAAAAGGGCATTGTTATGTGGTAGAGAATCATTCACATGGAAAGTCAGTGCCTGAAGTTTCACTGGCTACAGTTAGTCACGGTGGGGAGTGGGGATGCAACCCAACACGGCCTGATCAAGCTGCCGGGAAGGGCTCTCTTCCTTCACGGGAGACACGATCTCTTTCTGCCATTGCACTCAACAGATGGAACTTAAACAGCCAAATTGTGACTATGAGGGGCCGGGGCAGTGGAGCCCCGTCCTGAAGCACACGCTGGGAGGATGCCCGCCCAAGGACATTGGTAAGTGAGATGATACATTTTTTAATTGTTTCAGTCGGTTTTAATTGTTTCTTAGATTTAAAACCAAATGTACTCCAACTGTAAAAAGTGAGATGAGTATCTCATTGCAATCTTCTGTAAAGCAATTTTAAAAATAAATTTTATTGTATATATTTGAGGTATAGGACATGATGTTATGAGATAGTAAAATAGTTACTATAGCAAATTAACAGTCATCATTTCACATAATGATTCATTTTGTTTTTGTGTGGGCATAGGTGTGTGAAAAGCAGCTAAATCTACTTATTTACAAGAAATCCTAAATAAAATACTACTTTATTAACTAGACTTCTCATTACTTTTCTAACTGTAGTCGTCACATTGTACATTAGATCTCTAGAGCTGTTCATCCTTCAGGCCAGCTGCTTTGTATGCTTTGAACTACATCATTCCATTTTCTCCCCCCATTGCTGTTTTCAAAACATCCTGCACTTGTATTAATTTGATTTTTTTTAAATAAAATTTTAAAAGATCCCCTTTCCCCACCAAACTGTTGAGGACCACTAATGCAGATGTTAGTCTCTCTTTCATGTTTTACACAAACTGAGAAGAGCTTGCATTATTAGAATTTCAAAGGCTAAATCAATTTATTGATTTAATTTATTTTGTTAAAAAAAATCAACTAATTTTGTAGTTGACTCGGCCAGTACTAATTTTGTAGTTTGATACTGTATCTTTTCTCAATTACGTAAGGTAGTTATTTAGATGTCTTCACCATCTCACTTTCTGACCATTACGTGACATCATGTTGATAGGGTCCTGTAACATTAGAATTTAGTGACTTGCAATATTGTACCAAAATGTGATTAATGCATTGTGTGGCCAGAACTCAGTGAAGCAATTTTCAAATGCTCTATAAATAGCAAAACTCTTTGCAAAAAGAAGGTCCTATTCCCGGCAAATGTGACACAGCTAATGTCCATCAGTTGACTAATGATCATTAGCATTCAACACACTGCTAGACTGTCCTTCTGTGGGCACGTCTGTTCTTAATTTACAGTTCTTTGTAGTGTAGGGGAAAAGTGTGCCTTTTAAGGCCAAAGTTGGGCTGAAATCCCAACTTGGACACTTACTAACTCAGTAACTTTGGTGAAGTTACTTGATGCCTCTAAATTCCAATTTCTTTGTCTATACCATAGGGCTAGAAAACCAAACTAGTTCACTAGATGTGTATGTAGAAACTGACAACATGCCTTCACATATTAATACAAGCTATTCTCCACTTTCCTTTTCCTTCATTATTTATCCTCATTAGAAATTCTGAGAAACTCAAATGTTTTCTACCTGACAAATGTTCAAAATGGAAGAGTGAAAATCAGTGTGGCCTGAGTGAAAGGAGAGTGGTCTGGCGCCCACCTGGCAGACTGCAGGCCGGCAGAAGCTGCTTTCCCTGGGTCTGAGGAGCCTCTGGGGAGGGGAGCCTAGCTCTGTGCCAGACACAGCTGCCACCTTTGGGTGCCAGGGACTGGACAACAGCTGTCAGGAGCTGAGATGCCTCTGAACGCAGCTTGCCATTGCACCAGATCGCTTTGGTTTGGTTTTGTCTGTTAACATCTGAATCCTAGAACATGGCACCTATAAAAAAAGCAGACATTAGGTTGGGCACGGTGGCTCACACCTATAATCCAAGCACTCTGGGAGCCCAAGGCAGGTGGATGCGTTCTAGACCAGCCTGAGTAAAGGTGAGACCTCGTCTCTAAAAGCAGCCAGACGCTGTGGCGGGTACCTGCAGTCCCAGCTACCTGGGAGGCTGAGGCAACAGGATTGGGTCACTTGAGCCCACAGAGTTTGAGGTTGCTGTGAGCTAGGATGCCACGGCATTCTACCCAAGATGACTGAGACTCTGTCTCAAAAAAAAAAAAAAAAAAAAAAGTAGACATTGTTTTTCACTAAATTCTGCACTCATTTGGAGGAGGGCATGCTGCTCAGGGTCCCCTTAAACCTAAACACAGTGTGACATAAAAGGACTAAAGTCATTCTTTCTTCTCCAACTCCCTCTTCTCATGTCCCCCCCCCCCAATATATCTCTGGCATCAGGAGAGACCAGGGGATTGGGGTGGCAGGCCACAGTGAAGCTTGGGGCAGGGAGGGGGGTGTCCAACCAATGTGGAGGATCAGCGGTGGCACAAGTAGGGTCCTGCCAGTCCGGAAAGCAGCAGAAGAGGCTTTGGTCAGTGTGCAGAGCAGAGGAATAGCCACATCTGGGGGCAGGACTGACAGCCCATGTGTTCAGCTACAAATGCAAGATTCAGGCTTTCATGCACACCACAGACTGTGGGCTTTAAGTTCTGTCACTTTGGGGAGAATAAGGATATTCATAGAATAATATTTAGAAATCATTCCAACTCATAATTTCTAAAGAAAATAAATAATTTATGGGGCATATATATTATATAGTAGTTTAATATACCCTTGAAGTACATTTATTTTAGGACTACATATACTTTTTAGCATCTGAAAATTATGGAAAGCAATAGGTTTGCTTTTTTCTCTTAATTTTTTTGTTAAACCATAACTGGGTACCTTAATACATTTATGAGGTACAATGTGCTGATTTTATATACAATCTTGAATACTTACATCAAACTGGTTAACATAGCCTTTACCTCATTTAATTATTGTGTTAAGACATTTATACTCTTAATAGATTTGACATGTACCCTTGTAATATGCACCATAGGTGAGGTCCCACGAGTCCCTCCCCTCCCCTCCCCTTCCTCTTCCCTCTGGGCTATAGCTGTGTTTTATCTTTCCTATGAAAGTGTGGGTGATTATATATTAGTTTCATAATAGTACTGAGTACATTGGATACTTTTTCTCCCATCCTTGAGATACTGTGCTAAGAAGAGTATGTTCCAAGTCCATCCATGTAAACATAAAAGAGGTAAAGTCTCCATCTTTTTTAAGGTTACATAATATTCCATGATATGCATATATCACAGTTCATTAATTTATTCATGGGTTGATGGGCACTTGGGCTTCTTCCATAACTTGGCAATTATGAATTGGGCTGCAATAAACATTCCGATGCACATATCTTCGTTATAAAGTGATTTTTGGTCTTCTGGATATATAGTACAGGAATTGCAGGATCGAATGGCAGGTCTGTTTTTAGATCCCTATATGATCTCCAAACATCTTTCCAAAAGGAACGTATTAGCTTGCATTCCCACTAGCAGTGTAGAAGTGTTCCCTTTTCTCCACATCCATGCCAATATTGTAGTTTTGGGATCGTGATGTGAGCTACTCTTACTGGAATTAGATGATATCTCAACGTGGTTTTGATTTGCATTTCTCTGACGATTAAAGATAATGAGCACTTTTTCATTTGTCTGTAGGCCATGTACCTGTCTTCTTCAAAGAAGCTTCTGTTTAAGTCTCTTGCACACAATGAAATGGGATCACTTGTTCTTTTCTCATTAATTAGTTTGAGTTCTCTGTGGATTCTAGTCATCAAACCTTTGTCAGAAACATAACCTGCACATGTCTTCTCCCGGAAAGCAATGTATTAAATATCCACATTCTCTAACTGAAAGGAAAAAAAACGAGTGAGTTGGTGGTTTGGGTGGCCCTGTCAGCTCAGGCTAGCTTAGAGATGTGGACAAGGACTCAAGTCACGTTCCTGGTCATCACCACCATGCGTAGTGCAAGGTTGGGAATCTCAATCTGTAATTATTGAGCTCTTGCTCCATGCCAAGCTGTAAGCTAAGCATTTGGCATAGTATATGCCATTTATACATCCCCTTTGTATAATTAGCCCCATGTTACAGATACAGCTCTAAGGGTTTAAGTGTCTTAAGTTATTTAAGTTGACCAGCTGGATTGAGATTTAAACTCAGGTCTTTCTAGCTCCAAACCATCACCTGGTGTTTCTTATCTGTTTCAAGATCACTTTAGTTAAAATGGATACCTGGACCCATGTCTAGGTCCTTCAATAAACAGTATTAGTACCATCTGGGAACTTGTTAGAAATGAGGTCTCCCAGGCCGTGCCCCTACACCTGCTGAATCAAAACGTTCTGTTTTAGAAAGTTTGCAAGGCAATTTGCATCCACATTAAGGTCTGGGCACCACTGCCTTACCCTGTGCTCATCATCTCTGCTCACGTATTTTGCAAACATGACCATTTAGCGAAAAGCAGTGCTTCCTCCATGGTCTGAAATCTCACAGCTTTGAAGATGGTTTGGCTAGTGAGAAATTTATCCATTTCTCTCTCTAGCTGCTTTACATCATATCCAAACAAGAGGCTGAAAAATGAATAATTCAAGCAGGCTAATTATCTGATACCATGGTTGCTCAGAAATGCCCTTTTAACAAAAATTCTACATTTCAAAAGAAACCACCCCATTTACAGTAGTTGTGTGAACAGCTGACAGTCAGCATTTTTAGGAAAAGGCCAGAAAAGCCACTCCTTCCCTGTCCTACTTCCATCATCGTAAAGTTAGCCCAGCATGAAGTCAGATTCACATCAACAGGTTGCAGCCTATTTGTCTAAGGTAACAATTCCAGACTAGATCTTATTCTTGAGACTCTGTCTCTCCAAGGGTTTCAGAAACATTAAACTTCGAATTAATTCTTCATAAAACCCAGAACAAACCCCCACCCCCACCCCCACCCATGAATTGCTGAGTGTCTGAAAGCTTGTGGCAATTGTGGTAGAAAAAATAATTTTTTTGATTGTTGTTCCTGGCATGTGAAATTCTTAATACCTAAGCACACCATGAGGGAAAACTTTAATTTGCTTCTGAGATGACAACCCATGACACATGCTTTGCAAAAGAGTTCAAAGGTTTGGTTTAAAACCCATTCCTGGATGAGAAGGAAGGGAACCAATTATCTGAGAATTAGGACAACGTTATGATTCACTAAGAAAAGCCTGTGTTGTGAACAATGAACACTCTGGCATATAAATTACCTGAGAGCAGAGTTTAATGCTGTACTTTTTTCTTATTAATTGCCCCTTTGGTGACATGGTCTGTACAAGTTATTTTTTAGAAGAAACAAAAGAAGTCCACTGTCTCATCTTATCCTTGGCAAATTTTATACATTGCTAAATTTCATGACCTTGGAGTGTCTTTACCTAAACCAGCATTTATTAGTGTGAAATGTACATTGGGTTTTATATTTTTGTATAATAATCATGAGATACAACCCCGTATGGAATCTCTATAGCTTTTAACAGCCCTCTATGAAATAGCATACATTGAACTTTATAATTTAGCACTCTGATTGTGTTCACTCATTCATGGAAAATGTTCTCATCTTTGATATTATCTCTTCTAAATCAAACCCAAAATAAACTTACTTTGTCTGGATTGATATATCAGGGGGCACGGACTGGGTGTCCCTGCAGCAGCTGCAGCAGACCGCAGTGAGTGAGTCTGAGCACTTTGGCCGTCTATCCAGACAGCCCCAGTCACAGCATGTAACTGCCAGATGGGGTGGAATAGTGGTCACGGGGAAGGGTTCACAGCTCAGTCAATCAGTGAGCATAACTGACATCCCTCCAGCTTCACCAGCTGGTGGGTGAGAAGAAGCATTAACATTTACAATAATGTTTCCTAAATTTCAACAGCTCCAGCCCCGTGGCCCCCCCCCCCCCCCCCCCCAACTACCACTTGTGGGGGCCCCCCCCCCAGGATGGTGTTGTTTTTTTTATGGGGGTTGTATTTTTCAAACTATAACACCACACAACCAAATTCACGCTTCTGTGGTGCGTCGGGCGGCACGCTGCGGCGGGGGGGGGGGCGGGGGGGCGCGCGGCCAACGGGGCTGGAGCTGTTGAAATTTAGGAAACATTATT
>CAUYPK010148387.1:0-13146 GCA_963574355.1 Loris lydekkerianus | reverse complement strand
TCTTGCTAATGTGTTTGAGTTCTCTGTGGATTCTGGTTATTAAACCTTTGTCAGAGATAAGACACCGATCTCGTGCTGCCTGTTCTTCCTGCTCCCTTATAACTTCTCTACTTGGCTGAGTCACAAAGCTGAAGGCTCTGTTTTAGACCCTATGGAAGCCTCTCTGGAAGCTCCTATATTCACCAGAAACCATCTCAAAGCTAAAATGATGGTTTCTGGTAATTGCAGGAAGTTCCTCTCTGGAACACACTCCTTTTTAATTTGTTCGTCTAATAAAAATGGATTGAGTGTCTACTGTGCACTCAGTGATAATGAATTAATAGTCATTTGGGCCCATAAATCCCTCTGCCCATCTCTGGGTATGGGGGATGGAGAAAGGGGTCCAAAATGAAGGAAACTGATTTCTGGGTGCCCATGAGAGGGTGGAGACATGGGCACCCTCCTTAGGGCATGTTTGTAAGAACCTGTAAATTTTTAAGAGCTGGAGAAGGGTGGGGTAGGACAGACATTCTCAGCTCTGCCTCTCCACCATGGACTCATAAAGCTGAAAGACTACTCCAGCCTAGAGTCAGAGCAAGGCTTCCCCATAAGGCTGGTGCATTATTTTGGATTCCATATACAGGCTGGACTCACAGAATGTCTGGTTAATCATGGCTCTGCCACCCCTTCCTGAGCCTGTTCAGGATGTGATGTGATAACAGCTGTTAAGATTTGGGGATAAACTATAAAGAAGATTCATCTTGATTATATTATACCCTCTAAGTCATTTCAGTGATCCGATTAGATGATGCCTCTTTAACTGTACTTCTGTCAGATTTCTGAGGGATAGACAGACAGAAGTAGAATTAAAAGGCAGTAAGGGACTGGGCCAAAATACTTGTAGTCATGTTGTATCACAGAGATGGTTTTGGCATTAATAGAATCTGACTAAGTCTGGGCAAGATGGCTCATGCCTGTAATCCTAGCACTCTGGGAGGCTGAGGCATGAGGATCACTTGAGCCCAAGAGTTTGATGTTGCTGTGAGCCATGAGGCCATGGCACTCTACCCAGGGTGACAAAGTGAGACTCTTTCTCAAAAAAAAAAAAAAAAAAAAAAAAAGAGAGAGAAACAATAGAACCTTACTAAAAGTGACAAATTGTATTACTCACTTAACAAGTATTCAGAGGTCATCAACTGTTTGTGGCACTGTCTCTGCAGTTCTGCTGCCTTCCCTGGAGATGGTGAGATGCTGTCCCAGAGGGGGCAGCCGAAGGGCCAGTGCCAGTGGCATCTTCCCTTCACATCGGGAAAGCAAAACGTTGCCAGAGCCCATAGAGATGTTCACTGTGCCTCTCTGGAGATCATGCTGCCTCGCAGTGCCAGCCCTCACTGCGGGAAAGCATAAAAGCAAGTATTTGGTTCTCCAGGGCTTTCTAGCGGGAGACACCCACAGAGGTGGACTTGGTGGTGGACCTGCAGCCCTGTCCCCGGGGCTCTCCAGAGTCAGGGCCTTTCCCGCTACTCCTTGGCGTCTTGATCTTTGGGACTATTTCAGAGTCAATATGAAGTTATATGTCTTTTATACATGTCACCGGTGACCACAGTAATATGACTGTGTCATCTCCAGCAGACCCTCCGTGCCTGGGGAAGGAGCATTTGCCCATTGTGTTAATGAAAGCATTTGGATCCTGTTGTTTGGATAGATTTGGGAAAAATGCAAACAAAAATGTCTGTCCTTTGTTTGACTTTCCCTTCCTGTTTATTCCTGGGTACTTCTAAGAGTACCTAAGAGCTTTTGTGAGTAAACCTTCTAAATCTCTAACTAAGTGTGGCAGGCAAACTGTTTGGAAGTTTACGGTTTACATCGCTGATCAAGAAGAATAACAGTCCATTAATTCTGATGAGGTAACCTCATTAAAGGGCTCGTGTGGCGTAAACAAGGGGGATTCTAGTAGTTTGACATCTTGAAGCCACACCGTCTCCTGTCTGTGGCAGAATATCCAGACACCCCTCTGCCGTGGAAGCACATATGGCAGGGTGTGCTGGGACAGAGCTGGCCTAAGGGCTGTGGGGAGTGGCGCTGAAGATGTGAGTTATGAGTCCACATCCAGGCTCAAGTCCCACCTCTCTGACTTACCAGCTGTGTGGCCTAGGACAAGTTACTGAAACTGTCTGTGTCTCCAAATGGGGCAGCAGTGGTACTCAGCTAACAGATGTGCCCTGCTGAGAAATGTTCCCATCACAACATACACGATCACCCATAGGCGGCAGATCTTGTTAAGTCATAACAGCTTTATGTAATCGTGACACCCACAGGGCAGCGGACACTCGGCTCCTCTGCCTTCCCCTCCCTGCAGGTGTGTACTCCTCTCAGACATTTCCTTATTATGGAAGAAGCACTCATAAAGACTAGTTAATGTTTAAGTGCTTAAGAGTGCTCTGTGCAAACTCCGCCATGCACCATGTATTACTGTAGCAATTTCACAGAGGGGAAGGGCGCTGGAGCAGGAGGTGAAGAACTTGTTCTGGTTACGCAAGCTAGTAAACTTGTTGCAAGGATTAGAGCTCAGGTATTTTGGACTTCACGGCCTGGACTTATTTCCATTGTGAGAATCGTTGCATTGTCTTGGTTATTAAACTGAGTTATAAATTTAAATTAGCTTTCTTATGCATATGAATCTCTCCATACATAAGTCTCTCATGCTCTGGGAAGACCCGCATAGCTCGCAATCATCTTCCTTTTCTGGCAACTGTTTTTTAGGATCCTGATAAGCAAGGGCTCCAGAAAGCTAAGTAAAGGTGATGCTTATGAAGTGTAGTTAGCACCCGTCAATGTCAGCTGCTATTGTTTTGTTACTACATGAATCTGCCTTCTCTGGGCAAGGTCAAATGGACCAAGAGTGAGCACTTGATCCAAGCTGGTCGGTCAGATCTTCTCTTTTAAGAATTTGAAATTTAGATCTAAAGATAGTTCGGTAGACCCAGCATGTCGTTGGAACTGAGTTGATGGAAATTGAAGAGCAGTGAAGTATCTGTCACACTGTGGAGAGGGCTGGTAAAGGCCCAGAAGGCTGACCTGCAGAGGGAGTGGAGAGACGAGAGGCAGAGCAGGGGTGAGGTGGAGGGAGTGGAGGGGGGTAGCCTGCCCTGCTGGGGGAGCCGGGACTTTCCAGTCCTTGGTTCTGGTCACTTGTGGGGTTCATATCCTCAGGTGTCTGTGAGAATCTTCATGGTGTTATGATACCTATAGTGTGTTTTGTCAAGGTAGGTTAAATTGAGTCTGTACTGGCAACTCAAATAGTCTTTAGAAATAGACATTGTGGGTACTGACTGAAATCAGTGTGTTAGATAATGTGGGGAGTTTATCATACTCCTTCCTTTAGGATTAGATTAGCATTCCTCTAGATAATGCTATAAATTCAATTCAGGCGCCCTAACAGAAACTTGAAAAATGTCCCTCGTCAACCTTAACATCTTCACTGGAGTTCAGAGTATACCATATTAGGTCTCAGCAGAAAGTGTCTAGGGCTGTGTGGGGGTATGTGTGTGTGTAAAATACCTGGGATTGTACTTTATTCTTGGGTAAATCTGTATTTCTGAAAGTACAAATCACCTGTCCCTCTTAATGTGCTTAATCTTTTCTGCACCATCACTGAGCAGTCAGAATCACACTAGGTCAAAGAAAAGTATGGAGAGAGACCCCTTCTGTGTCTCTGAATTGCATCTCTGTTGTTTCCATGGCAAGGATTCTTTTTTTTTTTTTTTTTGAGACAGAGTCTCACTATGTTGCCCTGGATAGAATGCCATAGTGCTCACAGCAGCCTCAAAACTCTTGGGCCCAAGCCATTCTCCTGCCTCAGCCTCCCAAGTACCTGGGACTACAGGCGCCTGCCACAACGCCCAGCTAGCTTTTCCTTTCTTTTCTTTTTTTGCAATTTTTGGCCAGGGCCTGGTTTGAACCCACCACTTCTGGTATATGAGGCCAGAGCCCTATTCCTTTGAGCCACAGGCACCACCCAGCTAGCTTTTATTTTTCCAGTAGAGATGGGGTCTCACTCTTGCTTAGGCTGGTCTTGAACTCCAGAGCTCAGACAGTCCACATGTCGTGGCCTCCCAGAGTGCTTGGATTATAGACATGAGCCACCGCGCCTGGCCCATGACAGGGATTCTGATGCAAATAATTCAAGAAAGGTCTTGGAATATTCACCAAAATTTCCACAGATCCTGTGCTTTCAATACCAGCTGTGGACTGTCACCTAAGGAGATTCAGATGGCATGATCCCCGCGTGGGTTCTTCCTCAAAGAGTTGTCTTAGTAAATAGAAAAACTCTTAGAATATTATAAAGCTACTAAAAGGAGGTAGACGCTGTAAATATCAGTAGATTCTATCTATGTAAACACGGAAAGGGGCCAAGACAATCACGGGAATCAAGTGAACTGCGGAACAGAGTATGTATAACAAAAGGAGAAGCATACTGTGTAGAGTTTGATGTAGATGTGTGCTTATAAACATAGAAAGCGTTTAAAGTACGTAGAAGTTGACCATAGGGTTACCTCCAGGCAGTAAGAATAGGATGTTAGAGCTTTTATGCTGTCTTTGTTACCTGCAACCAAAATAATTCCAGTGAAGATGGTTTGTTTGAGATGGACATCATAGTTACTAACCGTAATATGTGTTAGAGATGATCACTGTAAAGTACAAAAGCAGTTCAGGCTCCTTGTTTATTTAAACAATACCGAAGTTTATATAGAACAAAGTACTATTCCCCTTCCTTATCCCCCCGGGATTCCCTCCTAGGATGGGCACACTTACTTTTCATGGTATTTTTTTCTCTCTCTTTTTGTCTGTTTTACTATAGCATGTGTAACTTCCATATATGATAGTCATACTTCACCTGTCTAGGCCTTTTCTAAGGCTAACAGAGAAAGTGGGGACTGAGGTCAGCTGTCTGTATTTAGAGTAACTGCCTTGGTGATTCTGATACATCTTCCTGTCAAGAACCTCTGCCAGGTAGGATCGTTTTCTGTATCTTAAATGCCAGCATGACCTCAAACAAGATTTTAAAATTTCAGTCATGGAGTGGGTCCCCACCTCTAAGAATCCAACGAGCTTTATAAGCATGAATAAATGGAAATTTTCAAAAGACGGGCCTCGCCCATAATATTCTAAAGACCATATTAAGCAGGCAGGGAGGTATGATTTGTTTACCTCTACTTCCCACTCCACTGTCCTTTGCAGACATTGCTCATCAATTTCTACTTTGCTTCTTGCTGAGTTTTCACACCGCTCAGTCTCATTTTTACTGATACTTATCATCCCAGGTAACCTCCATCCATCACTGAGTTGACATGTCAAATGAAGTCGATTGTGGTGGCTTTCTGTGATCTTTCTAGTAGCCTTTCACTTTTTTTCTGAGTACAAAACCCTTCTATGAGGAGCCTTCTCTGTGTGGGTTTGCACTGGCTGACTACACCCCCACCCCCAGCTGCAGGAGCAGAAATGTCCCGTAGGCTGGCCCAGTAAATCAGAGAATGTGTCCCACAGGCCACACTGACTGGGGCAGGGATGGGCGCAGACCAAGACATTGTTCTTCTCTGGGACTTTCTTTTGGAGTTATCTGGGGGAAAAAGAAAACAAAATGTGTTTCCCTCATCAGGATTATTAAAGTTACACAGGATTTGGGTCTTCAGCTACCACCGGTCATCCTGTGATGTGGAGGGAACGTGTCGAAGAGCTAGGAGGTGAGGTAGAGTCCAGCGCTGTCGTTCATGACCCTCGGTCCAAGTGGACCTGGAGCCGTGTGGATCTGCTGAATCTTGTAGTTATGAGGGCTATTCCCTCAATTTACCTACGTTTTTCTGAGTTAGGTTAATGCCATATGCAATCAAGAATCTTTACTAATTCTTCTTTCTTATCCTTGGATATGCATGTCTGTTCTTGAACCTCTTCTCTAATTCTCCTCTGTCTTCCCTGCCTATGAGCCTTTATATCTCTGGAGTTGGCACCAGAAATTTATATTTCTCTCGATGTGTATTTGAGAATGGGACACACAGAAGCCAGAAGAGTTATGGGATGGTTATTGTTTTATTGTTGCTGTCACTGTTAAGGTGAAGGCAAGAAATGCCAGCTGTGAATATATCCTGTAAGAGTCTTGATAGGCAATGAGAAGAACTATTAACCTGATTCTTCCTGGAACCACAGACTCCTTAAGGAGGAAGAGACCTAACAATGCAATATTTTCATTTTACAAAAGTGGAAACTGAGACTCAGAAAGATAATTTATTTGTCCAAAGTCATAGAATAAAGCCTAAAGGTCTCCCTGGCTCTGCCTGGTGCTACCTTTATTCACACTCGATCTAAAACAGTCAGACAGGGTCAGGAACCAACTAGATAGAATGTTCGAAATTCACTAGTGTCACAAAGAAAAGGAAAATCAGCAAGTGAGCAATTACATTGAAATTCAGCATTTAAAACAACAAGGAGCAGAAGAAAGTAAGTACATCATGTTAACCTAACCTCATACTCAGCTAAATGAGAGCTGCTCTATCTGCGATCCAGAGCCCAGCCTCCCAGAGCTGTTGTCCTTACTCTCTTCAATGTAGAGGAAAAATTATGAAAGTTTCCTTTCAACTCTTGCCATGTTAAATATGACAGAAAAGTGATTTCCTCTTAAACTGAGGCACTTGTGGAAAGAACTTATACAAATAAGCTATTTGTGGGCTATTTTCAAGTAGATAATACATTATTGGTAGTTCAAAAAAGTCCATATTTATATCTTGAGTTTTTTTGTTAACTCCTTGCATTCCTCTAGAGATATATGGCTTGAAAAGCAATGAATCACTTCCTTCTAAGTACACAGAATCATGGAATTTGGGGTGAGAGGGTTATTTAGAAACTGCTTAGTCCAACATTTATTGATGAGGAACCCAAGGCCCAGGAAGATTAATGGACTGTCTGTAACCTTGGACAAAGAGCGATTATGAATCCTTCCATAATGTCACCTAAAATTAATTTTTTCTTGTAAGTAAAATGAAACTATGATACTATTTATTTGAATGCTTAGTTAAAATGTATTTTCTTATCTTTCTACTTCCCTTCCCAGCCATGCTCCAAAAAGCAACAATAATTATTCTGAAAACTTTCTTTTTCTTATTTAATTTTTTATAAGCTGATGTTAGCAGAATACCATAACACACATTCTCATAAAATATTTTAGTTTACTATGCACTTAACTTTAAAAGCTTGTGTCTGTAAGGAATTTGGTCTGATGGTACCCCATATTGACATACACAGAATTGTGGAACAGGCTGAACACGTCCTGTGTTTGAGGTTAGTGGTGGTCAGATTGATGGAATTCAACAAGTCAAACACACGAGGGGCTTGTGTCAAGGGACCCTGAGGTTGGGCAAGCACCCCAAGTCACCAAGCTTCCAAAGTAACGCTAGAAGAGAGCTTCTCCTTGTGGGGAAAGACAGCTCTTTATTGGAAGAACAACAATTAGAAAATACAGTAAATATCTTAATCCAAAAAGAATCAAATAGAGGAAAGAGATTTCCCTTTTTCTTCCAGATGAAAAAGCCAGATTTGCTCCAGAGCCTTGTGCGTCCCAAGTTATCTATTTTCGAACCCCCTGAGATACAACCTTAACCAGCAGAGAGTGAATTCCCAGATCCAAAGCTCAAGAGAGTTGCCCCCAGTAATTGTAATTGCTGCAGACCTAGGTCTGGGATTTTTTTTTTTAAGGCACTTCAGCTGCTGTTTATTCTTAAGGAAACTTATGCAAGAACTCAGAAAGCTTATAAAACCAAAAAGGCTTTTTCTTCAAACAGTGTCAATTCATTATGTTTATATTATAGATTTTGCTAGGTATGAGTGCTACCGAAAGTAAATTCCCCATCCTGGAATTTATTTTAAAGCATAAATAGTATAATAGTACAGTAATTGGTATAGAAAGGTGTTCATTGTAGCAATTATTATGATAGCAAAATGTTGACATCAGGACATGGACAACTACCCAGATGGGATTTGCTAAATGAATTGTTATAGCCGCATGGAAAAGAATTATGCTTCCATTTTTAACAAGTTCAGCTGGACCAAAGTCTGAGAGAAGGATAGATGTGATATGAACACTGGCTTACTGAGATGCCACTGTGCACAGTGAGATGAATTCAGCTAAAGCAACTGGAAAATTGGTGGAGGTGGAGTGCAACTGGCTGAGTGCGTGTCTGTGAGAAAAGGTGCATGTAAGGAAGCCTACATGTTCCTGCCAGATTTTTCTCCGTGATCCCACTGGGTGCTCACAGAAAATACTGGGGTGAAGTCTCCTTGTGGTGCCACAGTGAGGAAGGAGAATAGAAACCCCTGGGGGGCTACCAAACACCACCAGCACCCTCTCTATCTCTTTTTATAGAACAAAAGTCTCATTCTGTGGCAGGAAGGACAGAAAATGCTATTTCCTTTAGAATATTTGTTGAAAATCCATTTCAACAAGTTTGAGAAGGGAACAGCTACCTCTGTGGGAGAGGCCGAAATGCAAGCTGGACTGCATATCATTGAGATGGACACATTTCTGAGACCCAGGAAGACGTTTCTGCCTAAGACTGAGGTTTGATCATGATAATGGAGAATGTCTCACCTCCTCTGCTATACTAACAAGTATAAAGTGACAATTAACTAGCAGGAGACAGATCCTCATGGAGGACAGTGCAAAGGGAAGACCCCAGATGAAGGTAAACCCATGTGGTAAACCAGTTCCAAACCCAAACAAAAGGCATCACTAGAAGGTTGGCAGTGAGGGTAGCACAGCAAAGATGCACCTCAAACACAACCCAATTTTTCATTAGGAGAATTCTTCATTCCTCACTAGTTCTTGAGGAAAGAAAGGTGCCTCATTGCCACACTTTTGACCTTAGTCCTACTGATCTATTTGAGATATTGGCTCTCAATAAAATATTGTAAAGCATATAAAAAGACAAAAAAAAAAAAACAAAAAACTGCCAAGAGGCAAAACAATCACCAGAACCTGACACAGATATGACAAGAAAGGTTGGGATTATGTAATAGGGATTTTAAAAATATACAATAATATATTACAGGCTGTACATGGAGGAAGTGGACCAATGAGAGACCAGATGTATAACTCCGCAGAGGGGAAATTAAGGAAGCCACAAATGGAAATGTTAGAAATGAAAAAGCCAGTAACACATAAAAATGCATACTCTTTAAATTCAATAGTCATGAAAAGGATAAGTAGACTTGATAATAGATCCACAGAAATTACTTAAAGAGAAAAATGAGTAGGAAAAAAAGTGAGGAGGACAGAGCATAAGGTAGTTGTGGGACATTATACAATGTAACATATGTGTCATTGGAATTCCAGAAGCAGAAGAAAGAAAGTGTGAGGCAAAAAGAATTACTTGAAAAAATAATGGGCAAGAACTTTCACAAATTAATGATAAGCAACACACCACAAATCCTGCAAGATCAGAGAGCATTGAATAGATTAAGTACTAAGCCAAACCAAACACATACTTAGCAGGAGAGAGCCTGGGGTGAAAACTGCCAGGGACTAGGGACAGAGTGGCCTGGGGGAAAGCCAAGTGTCATTGCTGGCCCTGAGCACTGAGGACAATGCCCTCCAGACACAGCACACTGTCCCAGCCCTCCGTCACACTTAGCAGCGATAAGAAAAAGGCAAGACAGAGGTGCAGTAAGCAGGATGTGCTAAGATCAATCATGCAGTTAAAGATAAACCTGTTTTGTAAACTTTACTCTCTTCTTTGAAGTTTGCCCTTGAGCTGTATTTTCTTGCGCCTGAGATTTCAATAAAAGGCAGTGAGCAGGCTGGAGGGGCCGCACCCTGGACTCAATGTGTGGAGATGTTCGTTGGTTTGGCCTCCCCCGAGTCCCTCAGTTCAATGCAAATGGGCTGAGTAGGTGTTGTTATTTTGCATCGAGTTGCACGAACAACATACAAATACCTAGATATAGCATATTTAAACTGCTGAAAACAAAAACTGGAAGACTAGGAAAAGATATGTCCGGCAAACGTAACTCATATGAAACTGGTAAGGCTAAATCATTGGATTAAAAAATTGTATGATGAGAAGCATTAATAAGGATGTTGGGTGGCAGTAAGACAAAAAGGCCAATTAGTCAAGAAGACATAGTGATACTTACTACATGTATGTCTGTAATAACATAGCTTCAGAATACATAAAGTAAAACATGACAGAATTAAAGAGAAAATAGATAAATACACAGCTATAGCCATAGTCACAGCAGCCCTGTCTCCATAATTGATGGAAAAGCAGAAAAAAAAATGAGTGAACAGAAAACTTAAATACCAGCCCTCTTAATTTAGTTGGCGTTTGCATTACATTGAGATTGGCATCTTCACACAACTTTGGCGGATCACACATTCTTTTTAAATTCACGTGGGACATTTAAATTCACAAAGAACATTGCATGCTGGTGCATAACACAAGTCTCTGAAATTATTCGGAATATGTTCGCTGAAAACAGCACAAATTAGTAAACAATAGCAAAAAGCTGTTTAGAAAATTCCCACATTTGGAAATTAAATAATTCACTTCTAAGTAGCTTATGGATCATTATAGTAGAAATTAGAAAATGTTTTGAACTAAATAATAATGAAGATATTTCAGTACGTGGACAGGAACTTACACTTTTTAAATGTTTACAATAGAAAAGAAGAAAGGCTTAAAATCAATGATCTGCATTTCCGCTTTAAGAAAAAGAAAAGCAAATTGACCCAAAGTGAGGAGGAAAAAGTAAAACGTTGAAGAGAATGTAAAGCAATTATATAGAAAATGGGCAGGCAGGGACGATGCCTGTGGCTCAGTGAGTAGGGCACCAGCCCCATCTACCGAGGGTGGCGGGTTCAAACCCAGCCCCGGCCAAACTGCAACGAAAAAATATCTGGGCGTTGTGGTGGGCGCCTGAAGTCCCAGCTTCTCGGGAGGCTGAGGCCAGAGAATCGTCTGAGCCCAGGAGCTGGAGGTAGCTGTGAGCTGTGATGCCACAGCACTCTACTGAGCAGACAAAGTGAGCCTCTGTCTCTAAAAAAAAAAAAATAAAGAAAAGAAAAGAAATAGGCAGGCAATAGACAAATGAAACTAAAGAAAGGCATAATAAAGATGAAAACAAATGTTTTTTAAACTACAACCACAACAACGAGACTTTAACAATAAAACCAAAAGGTTATAAATTGAAAAGACTTATGAAATAGACATGAACTTTTGCTATTCAACTTATTGACTAATGGGGAGAGAACACCAAATAAATATTTGGAATGAAAAAGGCCACAAAATATCAGAAAGGAAAAAATTATTTGGGAATTCTGTCTATAAAGTGTATCAGTAAACTTGAGCACCCTGATGAAACGTATAATTTTTTTTAGGTAACTCTAAATGACCAAAATTGACTAACGGGGGTACAAAAATCTGAAGAAGGTTAATAATAAAATGAATAAAATAGAAATAGTAGGCATTAGGGAATAGTAGAAGGGAGATTTCTCAAAAAATTAAAAATAAGATTGGTACCAATCAGTTTTGAGAAAATTTAATTTATTATTATTATTTATTTATTTTTTTATTTTGAGAAAGAGTCACTCTGTTGCCCTAGGTTGAATGCTGTGGTTTATGATAACTCACAGCAACCTCAAACTCTTGGGCTCAAGTGATTTCCTGCCTCAGCCTCCCTAACAGCTGGAACAGGCACCTGCCATGACACTGGGCTAGTTTTTCTATTTTTGGTAGAGATGGGGTCTCACCCTTGCTCAGGTTGGTCTTGAACTCCTAAGCTCAAGCAATCTAGCCGCCTTGGCCTCCCAGACTGCTAAGATTATAGGCTTGAGCCACTGTGCCCAGCCAACAAAGAAAATTTAAAAAAATTAAAAAGTAGAACTACCATAAGATCAACAATCCCACTGTTGGGGATATGTTGAAGGAGATGAAAGTCAGTATAGTACATGAAAGAGAGACATCTGCATTTATAGTATATTACAGAGAGAGATTTATTGCAGCACTATTCACAAAGGTCAAGATGAGGAATCAGGCTAAGGATCCATCAGCGGGTGGACGGATATGGGAAAGGTGGCATGTATGGAGTATTCGTCAGCCACTAGAGAAAAGAAAGTCCTGTCAATGCGGACGACGTGGCTAATCTAGAGGATGTTATGTTACGTGGAGCTGGGCACGGAGAGTCAAATACCACAGGATGGCACTCAGATGTGGGCTCTAAAGCAGTCGTTCTCACAGAAACCGAGTAGAGTCGGGGTTACCGGGGGGTGGTGAGGGGGTGGGAGATACTGGTGAGAGAATACAAACTTACAATTAGAGGAAGAATACAAAAATATGAAATTACAGTTCAGGAGACCTATTGTACAGCATGGTACTGCAGTTAATGGTGAATCTTATTCTTGAAAAATGCTGAGAGAGTGGATGTCACGTGTTCTCATCCTCCAAATGGTAATTATGTGAAGCAGTGCATGTGCTAGTTAGCTACTTTAATCATTCTACAATGTATAGATACCTCAAAACATGTTGCAAGTGATACCTATGTATAATTTCATCTGCCAATTTAAGTGAATACACAAGTATGAACATTCTTAAAAAAAATGAAATGAAAAAAAGCATGATGTGGCTGTCAAAACTCTGACATAAAACCAGACAAAGGACTTTTTGTCTCCACTGCAGCATGTGGAGAGCTTAGCAGACACCACTCTGTCCTAACAAGTACGAAACCAACCCCTCTCGTAGATTTCAAGGAAGTGGGGTCACAGGACTAGCGGTGCCCCCCTCCCAAATCCGAGAGACTGTCTGGCGGGTACAGAGAATCCTGACCTACCCAAGCAGGACCCGTGAGCAGAAGCCTTTGTGGGAATCAGAATCAGCGTCTGGGAATCACAGCAAATTGCTGGAGGCTCAGTGTGGACAGTTCTGAGAGTTAAAACCCCCAGGGGGACCCAGTCACAGGGGACTCTTGACTTTTCGTATTCTCAGGTTTTGCAGTGCCAACACCAGGATTTGAGTGTGTGCAGATTTTTGGCTTATACATGCTGGTGCTTTAACCAAACCCCGAAATGTATACCAATGGACAACTGCATTAGAAAAGAAGAAAGACCTAAAATTAATCATCTGA